>JBBPSW010000333.1:0-12584 GCA_038093775.1 Butyriboletus pseudospeciosus | reverse complement strand
GACCGATAGGAACAAATGGATTAGACTGGGGATTCCAGTCGTCAAAGTGTCTACTTTATATACATATGGGAAATGAGCACGGACCAAGCTGTGCGTGTACTAAACTATCTAAGTATAGTAATGTTTCGTGAGAGTAAGACGGAGATTAATGAGTCGTGGTGTAGGTGAGGTGTGACGTCATATGATGTCATAGTTCTAGACTATGATCATGTGATGAGTCATGTGATAGTTCTCACGGTCACGTGCTGTAACTCGTAAATCTGAGTTGAAGTGAAAGTTTTTAAGTTAAAAGTGAAAAGTTTGAAAATATTCTATCTCATAATAATCTGATACCTGTTACATTCCTGATGTAACCCTGACATGTACCATATACTTCCAAGCAAGAGGATGGCCTTGCTGAGATATGACCCCCCTGTATTGATCCACTATGGACTCCTGGTAGTGTTGTTACAGTGCCTCCTGTTACAGTTTTTCTTCTTTTTCATTGTATTCTCCTTTTTACCGAATACTTTTACTGACATACTTGAAGAGCTACTACCATTTTCAACACAAGCTACCTACTCCTCATTAACATGGACTCTATTTCTTTTTGTCTCCTCAACTAACTTCATATCTTGTTGCCTTCTATGAAGTTCTTTCATGTTCCACCAAATTCCATTCCTTTTTTGACTTGGTTCATGTGCATTCTTGTGTTCTATAAATACTGTTGCTAGTTACCTTGTCTTGCATTCTCAATCTGTGCAATACAAGCATACTTCATCTGGAATCCTCTTGAACCATAGAATCTTCCCTTGAGTGTCCTAGACACTAGCTCTTCGTAATCTTATTCCTTTGATCTCTTGAACACTATGCTTGGTGGACATTGGTCTCTCCATGAGAATCACCCATCAAGATAGTTAGTAAGCAGATATTGAAACACCAAGCTTACAAAGCAAAGGTATTCCCTAGAGACAAGAACAGGATCACTACTAAGTAGCAGTAGGAACCCTTGGACACAGCTGGTATGAAGTGAGAATGGGAGAACACCAAGAGGACAAAACTGAGGTCCTCTGGTGGCGACTTGGGCCTTTATATACTACTCAGGGGTTTACACTTGTGTACACTAGATCTAAGAGATATCCTGTGCATAGCTATAGGAAACATGAGGAGGAGGCATGGATCAGTACTGCCTTGCCTTGAGGCAGGCAGTAATGAGAAACATGAGGACATTGAGTCAGAGATAAGGCCATGAGGCCAAGGTGAAACATACATGAGGCAAAGGAGATTAATATGGCTGTGATGATAAGACACAACTGAGGAGGAAGAGTGGAACATAAGGTAAGTAGTACTGGTCTGACCATGAGGCAAAGGTCCGGACCATGAGGAGGGATGAGCATTTAGAGGATCGCGAGATAGGGGCTAAAGATAGGGGCTAAATGCGAAATCACTCAGATAAAATCAGAAAAAATAGGAAAATAAAGGGAAAAATAGAGCATCTGTAACAGATATTGTCTTGGTATGCTTTGCATAACACCTCCTGTAACTCCAGGTGCTCTTGGACAGATGTCCCAATAAGGGCCTGTGACTGTCCACCTAGGCTGTGGGCTTTTTCTGCTAGTTCATAGCTAGCAGCCTAATCCACTGTCAATGAGGTTTCCCTGCTAAGGACGAAGCAGACTGATACTGGGCCAAGTTAACCAGTAAGTTGTATCAGAGCAGGGGCAAGCTGCTGTGATCCAATAAGACTCCGTCCACCTGGTATGGAGAATATACACGACCTCTTGTGTGGGGCTAGTTATCCTATAAGAGGTTGTGATAGCTGTGGGCTATGAATACCACCAGCTAACACCAAGACATTGGACAATGGTATGGCCCATGATAGCATGTATCCTAGGCAACAGCAACCAAGAGAGCTGTTGTGATAAGGGCAAGAATAAGAAGAATTATCCAAGCAGAGAGCAAGATGGCTTCCAGATCTAGTGGGAAGATTGAAGCAAGAGGAGAGGGACCTTTGCAGGAGAAGCTACATGGTAGATTGTGTAGATCTAGATTAGAGTTACATGAAGGCAGATCTGAGCTTTATATGTAACTCTAGCTACTTTAGGATAGGCTTCTTCTATCTAAATTGAGAACTATCATAATAGGATAAATACAGACCAGAGGGAATAGTTGGTGGTACTAGTCACCAGGGTCAATAACTGAAAGTAATAGAGAATGATCTGTGCATAAAGAGAGCACAGGTTAAAGGCTGTGTCCATAGTACCACATGGGAATCATAATGGGAAGTCCTGGGGGAATCCCAGGAATATCCCTAGAAGCAGGTGTCAGGGATAGGATCAGGGGTGGAGTCAAAGAGAAGGTCATCCCAAAGACCAGGGGAGATAGGGGAGGGATAAGAAAAAGTTGGATACTCCTTTATATCCATAACAATATCCTGAACCCTAGATTATCCCCATGGTTACCATGGCTATACTTAATGTCCATCTATGGCTATGCATTGCTTTACTGATACATGCTGCTACCTCATGTACTATCTCTAGATCTACCATACATAGATACAAACACCAGTAGAGTATATAAACTCCTGAGTTGCCAGCCAACTCTCCCCATCTTTATCTATCTCATTCCTCTCACCATTGTAACCCTAGGCAAGCTCTGGCCTTGTCTCTGTTCTCATTCTTGTTCTCTTTCAGTCCATTTCTCAACCATTGGTTTCATGGTTGTTACAGATTGGGTTAGATGAAAGGATATATGTATGGAAATTGGCAGGAAAACCATTGCAAAACAAAGAAGTCTAGGGAACAGTAAAGTTTGAAGGAGGTTCCTTGTGTTACATGAAGCATACCAAGACAATATCTGCTTACTAACTATCTTGATGGGCAATTCTCATGGTGTTACGTGTAGCATATGAAGATGGAATCTGACTACTAGTTATCTATCAGGGCGATGCTCACTAGGAGACCGACATCCTGAAAGCATAATGTTCCTGGATTCTATGGGCTGGGCTCAAGGGTGATAGTGTTGACGGACACTCATAGGTTCAGTGACTCGGAGATGATTCCAGATGCAAGACACTAGTATTGCAAGTGAAGATTGAGAATGAAGTACATGGGTAACTTGGTAGACTATTTATAGGGAGAAGTACTGTGCACGGACCAAGCCAGGAAGGGAATCGAATATGGGAGAAGGTCATAGAACAAAAGAAGAGTGGAGATGAAAGATAAGAGACAAGTCAGTCAAGGAGACGAAATAAAATGGAGTCCACATTGACTAAGAGCAAGTAATTTGTGTTGGAGATGTGGGTGGTTCTCCACGTACAACAGTAGGAGTATTTAGAGAAAAGAATGATACGATGAAAGAGGATGAAAACTGTAACATTACCCCCTTTGTACAGTCGAACTCCAGGTTCGACAAGTAATCCCTGTTCCAGCCAGGCATTAGGCAGAGGGTCCAGAGGTTCATCCATAAATAGAGGCTGCCTGGGATGGGGAAAGACGTTCAAACAGACAATTGCTAATGATGTGGCCAGCTTGAGAGCATACACCACAATTACAGTGGGGACAGACGTGGTCTGAATGTCCCCAATTGTGGCAGAAGTCACATTGGAGAGTAAGACATTGGTGAGCTGGATGGCCAGGGGCAGCAAGGTGGCAATGGGGACAAACATATTCAGGACATTCTGCATGATAGTGACTGAGACAATGGCAGTGAAAGCAAGTAGTGTTTGGTGAGGCAGGACAAACATGAAGTTGTTCCGAACATGGCATGATACAAGTGGGAGAAGAAAGTACCAAGTTCCCGTTGGACAAGGGAATCATTTGTGCTGCGTCGGTAGGGATAGGAATAGTTGGGACCTTGTATTCATCGTCAGAGGAGTTTTCGACAGCCATGGATGTCTCAGAGAGGGGGGTGAAGAAATTCTGGAGGAGAGCGGGGGTGGAACCAGGAGTGGGATAGTCTGAGGGGTAACGAGAAGGAACTGTTCAACATGTTTGATGTATGCATCACATTGTTCCTGAGGAAGGGAGAGAAAGATATGACGGAAGGTGGGGTAAATGGTAGTAGGAGAGAGATTTTGAATAAAATCGGCAAAGCTGTGCACATGAAGGATGGTAAGTACATGGTTGGGAAGAGCTCCCAAGGTGAAACAGAGGGGGGAATCATAAGAGGATTGGAGTCGTTGAGTGTGGGTGAGACTGTGGAAGAGACGTATCAACTCATGAGTAATTTCATCAGCTTGGTATAAAGGGTCCTCTTCCAAGACAAACAGAATAGCAGGAGTGTCGAGAATGGTGGAGTATAGAAGATGGACTGCATGAGTTGGGAGGAACATAGGGTATACATTGCGGTTGTGAAGAGGAGAGGTTGGTGTGGATTGAGAGGAGGAGGAGGCAACCGAGGAGCAAAGGAATGACATGACGGGAAGATCTATCACTCGCGGTGGTAAGGGCAGTAGTCAATCTTGCAGAAGCAGGAATGTTCAGCGGTATGTTTGGGGATGTTGAGGTCAGGGTATTGGACTTGGAGACGTGCTTGGATGAGAGCTTGATCGACTCGGGCAAGAAGGATGAGGAGCGACTGGGGAAGCATTCCTGTTCTTAAAGATTGTGGGCCTTCTTATAGGCAGAGAGGATTTGAGATGCATGGCAGAGATTGCTTTCTGGTTCCCAGGTGTTTTCGGCCGAGGAGTATCCTTTCCATGAGGTCAGGAACTTTCGGCATGAAGCAGGGCCTTTGTGAGCTAAAATGGCTTCTACTTTGTATTCCTCTCCCCTATTGATAATGTCAGGTGGAGGGTCGAAGAAGCAGGAACCATGGGTTTCTGTGGAGTGATAGGGTGATAGGAGAGAGGCATGGAAGACATTGTGTATTTTCCAGGTACAAGGAAGGCAGAGTTGGTAGATAAGGGGGGATAAGACGTGAATGATTTTGAAGGGACCCATCTGTTTGGGTGCCAATTTCCGAGAGGGAAGCTGAAGGCGGAGATTAGTTGCCTCAAGCCACACCTTATCTCCTACTTTCCAAGGAGAGAATCTTCGGAAAGATTGAGAGGTCATGATCTTTTGGGCAGATTCATGGGCAGCCAGGGCTTCCTTTCTAGCTTCTTCGAGAAGGGAAAGTCGATTCTCAAGGGCAAGGATAAATGTTTTTCTGATAGAGGGGTAGGAGCGAGGTTCATATCCGTATAGAAGGGAAAACAGGGATCTCTTGGTGGAGCTGTGTGGGGCAGAGTTGTGGTGGAATTCAGCGGAAGTGAGGAAATGAGCCCAAGACGATGGATTGTTGGCACAGAAGATCCGTAGATAAGTTTCCAATTCTTGATTGGTTTGTTTGGTCTGCCCATCCATTTGAGGGTGATAGGCGGTGGAGAGTTGGACGTCATATTTCAAAAGACGAGTGAGTTCCCTTGTGAGGACAGAGGCAAATTGTGGTCCACGATCAGAGATGAGAGTATCGTGGAGACCAAACCATTTGAAAACAAAATCAAAAAATATCTGCACAACTCCAGCAGCGTCAATGGTTTTGGAACAAGGGATGAGGATTACCCCCTTCATAAGGCCATGGTTGACTACAACCATGATTGAGTCATGGCCCATAGAAGGAGGGAGGTCAGTAATAAGATCAATGGAGAGTTGTTTAAATGGGAGGACAGTAGTTGAAGGGATAGGGCAGAGTGGGGGAATGGTGGGATGGGTGTTAACCTTGTTTTGTTGACAGACAGCACATCCGTCAACAAAATTCTTGACAAAAGAAAAGAGGCCGGGCCACCAGTAGTCATGTTTGAGGATGGATTTGGTGCGGAAGATACCCATATACCCAGAAAGCAGGAAGGAATAAATGGCATGAAGAAGGGCCAAACAGGAAGGGGGAGGAACAAACATTCGTCCCTTGAAATAAAGATGACCATTATCAAAAGTCCAATTGGAAAGGGAGGTACGAGAAAATAAGGGTGAGCCATCTTTCAAAGCGGAAAGGACACAAAGGACGAAGGGATCAGAAGAGGTGGAAGAAGAGATGGAAGTGGCAAGGGTAAGATCAAGAGCATTGATAATAACTGGGTCAGGGACAATGGAGGAATTGGAATTATCAGTGGAGGTATCAGGGAAGTCCTTTCTAGAGAGAGCATCTGCTGGTCCCATATGAGAACCAGGGGTGACAACTCATTCAATGTGAAAGTCCTGGAGGAAGAGGGCCCAATGGGCTTGTCGATGAGAGAGTTTACGAGGATCTTTGATGTACAAAAGGTTTTTGTGGTCAGTGATGATGGACGTGGGGAAGGCAGTTCCTTGGAGGTAGTGTTTCCATTCCAAGAGGACAAGGATGACGGCAAGTAATTCCCGGTTGTAGATGTCATAGTTGTGTTCAGCTAGCAAGAAGGTCTTTGAAAAGTATGCGCATGGATGAAGGTCTCCATTAGCATCCTTCTGCATTAAGACAGCGCCAGCAGCAAGGAGGGATGCATCCATCATAATGGAAAAAGAGCGGGAGGTGTCAGGGATGGAGAGAACTGGGGCAGAGGAGAAGATTTGTCAGAGAGTATTGAAGGCGCATTGTTGAAGAGGGCTCCAGGTCCAGGGTTGATCCTTTTTCGTAAGGAAGGTCAGAGGGGTGACAATGTCAGAGTAATTGGGGATGAATTTCCGATAGAAGTTGGCAAAGCCAAGGAAAGATCAGATACCCTTGACGGAGATGGGGGGTTTCCAGGAGGCAATGGCGGAGAGTTTAGTGGGGTTCATGCAAACATGTCCTTCTCCGATGATCATTCCGAGATACTCCATGGTCGAAGAGTCAAAGGAGCACTTGGAGAGTTTGAGAGAGAGATGATGGTCCCATAGTCATTGGAGGACTCGTCGAGTCCATTCGTGATGAAGGGAAAGGGGGCCGTTGGTATGAATGCCAAGGTCATCGATGTAGATCTTCAGCCATCGTTCAGAGATCATGTCAGTGAAGATATGGTTCATGAATCCTTGAAAAGTGGCGGGACCGTTGCAGAAACTGAAGAACATTACCGTAGGTTCAAATAAGCTGAGGGGGGTGATGAACACTCCTTTCCACTGATCCTCTTCTTTGATCCAAATGTTGTTGTATCCCCACCTAATGTCGAACTTGGTGGAATAAGTGGAGTCCTTCATATCATCCACAAGTTCAGAGATGAGGGGAAGAGGATAGGCATTTCAAACTGTATGACTATTCAGGTAATGGTAATCCTGACAGGGTCGAAGGGAACCATCCTTCTTGGGAATGAAGAAGAATGGGGTGGCTTGGGGGGATTTGGAGGGAACGATGCGTCCGGTCCTGAGATGCTCTTCCATGAAGGTCTTGCACACTTCCTTCTCCATCAGGTTGAGGGGATATACCTTAGCTATCTTGGGTACGAAGGTGTCTCTCAGTTCTATGGTGTGGTTGTAGATTGGTGGGAAGGGAGTTGGTCATGGGTTTTCTCGGAAAATACATCAGCTGAAACACCAAGCTCACTGAGCGATGGTATTTCCTAGGCAAAGATAGGATCAACTACCAGAGGTAGGAACCCTTAGACCACAGCAGGTATAAGTGAGGATGGGAAAGACCAAGAGGACAAAACTGAGGTTCTCTGGTGGCTGCTTGGGCCTTTATATACTACTCAGGGGTTTACACTTGTGTACACTAGATCTAAGAGATATCCTGTGGGTAGCTATGATGAACATGAGGAGGAGGCATGGATCAGTACTGCCTTGCCTTGAGGCAAGCAGTAATGAGAGGCATGAGGAGGACAAGTCATAGATAAGGCCATGAGGCAAATATGAAACATACATGAGGCAAAGGAGATTAAAGTGGCAGCAAAGATAAGACACAGGTGAGGTTGTAGAGTGGAACATGAGGTAGACATGAGGCTGCACTGGTCTGGCCATGAGGCAAAGGTCCGGATTGCCATGAGGGATGAGCATTTAGGTGTTCGGGTGATAGGGGTTAAAGATAGGGGCTAAATGCGAAATCACTCAGATAAAATCAGGAAAAATAGGGAAAATGAAGGGAAAAATAGAGCGTCTGTAACACTATCCCATCTTTAGAAATCGACTTCCAGGCAATTAAAAGGCAGGTGACAGGAGTGGATTTCCTGGGGAGGTTCACCAAAATCCATGAAAGCAGAAAGGAAATCTGATTGACATAAGTGGATTTGTTGTGGTGCATTGGGATGTAAGCAATGGAATTCTTTTACAGCATCATTAGATCCTTCAAGATGTTTCAGGGGTTCCCAGGTTTGTTCCTCATCCGAATACCCTTTCCAGTGGACAAGGTATTCGAGGTGATTTCGTTTAAAGCGTGTGTCGACGATATAGTCAACCTCATATTCGATCTCTCTGTCCTCTGTGACATCAACTGGTCCAGGATGGAATGTGGTTTGGCCCTCAAGACGTTTCTTGTAAGGGCGAACATGAGAGATGTTCACGACAGGGTAAATCCTCATTGATCGTGGTAGGTGCAGTTCTACTGTGTTATCTCTGATTAGTTTTGTAATGACATATGGACCAAGCCATCGTTCCGTGAGCTTCTTTGAAGCACGTGTCAATTTAAGGTTTTTGGTGGAAAGCCAAACCTTATCATTAATCGCGTATTTAGAGAGTTCAGAGCGATGTTTATCTGCCTGAACTTTCATGTGTGATTGAGCCTTCTCTAGGTTGGCTCAGGTATTGGTCAAGATTTCTTCCATAGAGGTAGTGAACTGCTCAGCAGCTGGTGCATTTGCAACCTTATGTTCAAAGCCCATTCATGGCATATAGGAGCATGGCATATAGGAGCATGTGACCTCAAAAGGTGACTTTTGGATAGAAGCCTGCTTCTTAGTATTATAGGAGAATTGGGCCAATGGTAGCCAATCAACCCAGTCATTCTGTCTTTCAGCAGTAAACAGATGAAGGTACTGTTGAAGGTCTCTGTTCATCCGCTCAGTCTATCCATCAGTCTGAGGATGAAATGCTGTGGATAGTTTAGGTTGAATGTCTAAATGTTTGCATAGATCTTTCATTACCTGAGAGGCAAACTGGGGGCCTTGATCAGATATGATAGCACGTGGAAGGCCGTGGTTCTTCCAAACATGGTTTAAATAGAGTTGTGCTGTGTCCATGGCAGTGACTGTCTTATTGCAAGGGATGGATTCTACTTCTTTAGAGAATTGGTCAACGACGACGAGAATAGAGTCAAATCCTTGCAATAGTGGCAGATTGGTGGTGAAGTCCACTGTGACTTCGATCCATGGGATATTTGGGAGATCTAAGGGGTGAAGTTTACCAGGTGGCGCGATGTTGGTTGGTTTGCATCTAGCACAACGTTCACATCGTGATACATACTCTTTTATAAGAGTGTTCATTCCGGGCCAGATATAACTTTGTTGGATCAGATCCAGAGTCTTTTCAACTCCAGGATGTCCAGCAATAGGAGTGTCATGATGTAATTGTATGATTTCCATGTGTAATGATTGGTCATCAGGGATGTAAAGTTTTCCCTTTTGGTCATACAATAGATCGTCATCTTGTATCTCGATCTGGTATTTTTCTTTTAGGTTAATGACATCAGATTCTTTAAGGAGATGTATTGCATTTTTGATTTTTGTGATTATGATGTCAGAGTCAGTGTTGATATGAACGATTTTTGAATTTTCTGTAACACTACAAAGCGAGGAAGGAAGGATAACCTGTATTCCCCTATTATTGGAGTCAGTTCCCATGGAATAATCTTCTTGATGAGATAAAGCATCGGCTTTCCCATAGTAGCACTGGGCTTATGGAGCCATTTAAAGTGGAAGCGAGATAAATATTGAGCCTATCGGGCTTGATGACGATTGAGGTCTTGGTGTTTCATGAACCATTGAAGGTTGGCATGATCGTTCCAGATCTCAAATTCATGACATGTACCTTCAAGGTAATGTCGCCATTGTTCAAGGCTGCAGATAACACTAAGCATTTCCTGATCAGCAACGGGGTAATTCCATTCTGCAGGTGAGAAGGCATGGGAGGAATATGCGACGGGGTGCCATTTGTCATTCTGCTGAATAGATAATACTGTGCCAGTGGCATAAAGCGATGCATCTGTCTCCAGACGGAAGGTAGCATCTATATCTGGATATGCTAGAATAGGGGCTGAAGTGAAACGTGATTTAAGCATGTCAAACGCTTGTTGTCATTCATTGGTCCAAATAAAAGGGGTATCCTTTTTGGTGAGGTCATGTAGTGGGTGTGCGACCTGCACATATCCTTGTATGAATTGTCAATAGAAGTTGGCAAATCCGAGGAAACTTGTACACCTTTGACATTAGTAGGAGTAGGCCACTGCGTAAGGGCGGATACTTTGGTCTTATCCATTTGTATTCCATCTCTAGAGACAATCATACCAAGGAATTCTACCTCCTTAGTGCTGAAGGTACACTTCTCTGGCTTTGCAAAGAGGTCGTTATCGCATAGACATTGGAGGACTCTTGCAACGATGCGTTCATGGTGGGCGAGATCATTAGATTTCGTAAAGATCATGAGGTCATCGATATAGACAACCATGACATCAGTCATATTGGCAAACAGTTCGTTCATCATTGTTTGAAACGTTGCAGGGGAGTTGCATAACCCAAAGTACATTACTAAGGGTTCAAAGGAGCCTTGGTGGCAGATGAAAGCGGCTTTCCATTCGTCGCCTTCTTTGATCCTTATGTTATTGTATCCCCAGCGAAGATCAATCTTCATAAACCATTTTGATCCTTGCAATCGGTCAATGAGTTGTGAGATCAAGGGTAGAGGATAGTTGTTTTTAATGGTATGTTCGTTAATGTATCAGTAATCCTGTACCATACATTTCCATCCATCCTTTTTTGGAACAAAGAAGACAGGGGATGTCTGTGGAGACTTAGAAGGGCATATATAACCCTTTTCAAGTTGATCATCTATGAAGTCTGATACTTCCTGTTGTTCCGTGGGTGAAAGGGGAATTAGACGTCCCTTTTTGGCAACAAAGGAATCTTTTAGTTCAATAGTGTGATCCCAAGGTTTGCGAATCAGCATTTGCTCAGAGTCTTTTTTTGAGAAGACTGTAAGATACTTGTGGTAAACGCGTGGCACAAGATCTTCGGGTTTCAGGTCAGGTTTCTTTACCAGCTCTTCCTGTTTGAGTGCAAAGATCTGTTGTAGGAAGTCTCGTTCTTCCGTTTGTAATTGTCTGATGAACTTTGACGTTCCGTTCAGAGTTTTATATGAGGGGGGGCAGTGTCATGTGGACTAATCCAGTAGTCCAATCGATCGCAGGATTATGGTGATGCAACCATGAATGGCCAAGTATCATCTGATTTTTCCCTAGATCAGTTACTTCGGCATGGGTTTGCTCACAATGATCCTGAAACCTAATGACAATTTTGGCATAATGGGTCATTGTTCCAGTGGTATTATGTAATCTGTCGACATTGTATACCAGGATTGGTTTATTGTTTCTTAAAAGAGGAATTCGCTTCTCTTTTGTGTAAGATCTGTCGATATAGATAGCGTTAGCTCTGCTGTCGAGTAGAGCTTTGGTTTTTGTAAACTGATCTCGATCGTGATCAGGGGCGATGTTGATTTGTAACGTTAGTTCTCGTTTCACACTGCAAATGTTAGTAGTATCTGGGATTTGGGAAAGGTTCCTTAAAGTGGAATCAAGCACCGGTTTAGAGCCCTGGCCGAGCTCCAAATCTATTGGAGACCCCACTTGGCTGCAAGAATAATTTACAAAAGATGTACTTAGCAAATCGTTGGGAATACTAGCAGCTTGAACACCCAGATCGTTCAAGTTGCTTTGCCTTTTCCCTTGTTCATGGAAGGAGTCTCATCAAGAGCACAAATCTTCTTGGTCTTAGAGCAGGTCTTCTTATGACCTCTTTGGTGCCATCCGCATTTGTTACACTTAGTGGATGGTTTGCAGCATTCACTCTTATTGTGACCCTTCTGCCTGCAATTGAAACATCCTGAAGGTCGTTTCCTTCTTTTTTTTTCGAAGGCATCAATATGCTCTCCAACTTCAGATTCGTCTGATGTCTCATCTAGAGCATCAACGTCCATTGCGTTGGGGTCATGAGACTGTTTAGGTTGGAAGTAACTCTTAGAAGAGGACAAGAATGCTTGTCTGGTTCATCTCTTCTTTAGGAATGCAATTGTTTCTATCTTTTCACTAGCGTTGATTATGGCCTGTGTTACAGATGCTCTATTTTTCCCTTCATTTTTCCTATTTTTCCTGATTTTATCTGAGTGATTTCGCATTTAGCCCCTATCTTTAACCCCTATCACCCGAACACCTAAATGCTCAATCCTCATGGCAATCCAGACCCTTGCCTCATGGGCAAACCAGTGCAGCCTCATGTCTACCTCATGTTCCACTCTACACCCTCACCTGTGTCTTATCTTCACTGCCACTTTAGTCTCCTTTGCCTCATGTATGTTTCACATTTGCCTCATGGCCTTATCTATGACTCGTCCTCCTCATGTCTCTCATTACTGCTTGCCTCAAGGCAAGGCAGTACTGATCCATGCCTCCTCCTCATGTTCGTCATAGCTACGCACAGGATATCTCTTAGATCTAGTGTACACAAGTGTAAACCCCTGAGTAGTATATAAAGG
>JBBPSW010000331.1:0-12659 GCA_038093775.1 Butyriboletus pseudospeciosus | reverse complement strand
CTACCCCTGTTACCACCAATATGCTCCCCAGCAATGTGCCCAAGCTTGATGTCAAAGGCACAAACTGGGCCATTTTTTGTTTCTGTTTCCAAACTGCTGTTGAAGCAAAGGAAATGTGGGGGCACTTTGATGGAACAACAGTGAGACCCACCTTCACCCCCCCATGACAAATGACAAGATTGAAACTTTTCAAAAATGGAAAAAGGATGAAGGTATCTCAAAGCACCTACTCACTCAGCATATTCCAGACTCAACTGCACTGAAAATCTGAAAACTTGGAACTATAAAGGAGATGTGGGCTGAAATTGAACAAGAGTACACTGAAAAGGGAACCTATGCACAGATGGACCTGCACACACAATTTCTAGACTCTAGAATGACCAAAGGAGGTGATGTTCACCATTTCCTTGATGGTCTATAAACCAAGTGAGAGGAATTAGCCTTGGTGGGTGTTGACATTGATGAAAAAGATTACCATTCCACCATCATAAAATCCCTTCCATTGTACCTTGCCAATTTCGCATCAAGCCAACTTGCTGCTGCTTGCCTATATGCATCCACAAAAACAATCAAACCCAACATCCTAATCTCGCTTATTAGTGAGAAAGCCAAGTGTCAGAAGATGAAACATGCCAATCGGAATGATGCAAAAGACTGTGATGAAGCAATGGCTATAACCCTACCAACCTGAGGACAAGGTAGGGGTAAACAACCCCCCAGAGAAGACTGTCCTAAGCGAAAATGCTGGACATGTGGTTCTGAGGAACATCTAGCCAAAGATCATGACAAAGGCAAGAGAAGTGAGGAAAAGGGGCACCCCTCAAACACTGCCCATGCCATGCTAGATGACACTGACTCTGACGATGAAGTATTTGGAGTTATTGAGGATGCTGAATCCTTCCCTGACTTGATATCAACTAAGTCTGGCAGCGATGGAGATGTGCCTGGCACTGAAAATCCACCCTTCGACGAGGATGATTGGTTCTCAGTTGTTGGTGATGACAGCCCATGGGGCTGTGGATGGGATGAAGAAGGTTCTCAAGCACAAGAGGCAAACAATGAGATGTTGAATGGCCACGCTGACCCCCTCCCCATCACCAATGAAACTACAGAGAATGCAGCCATGCAGGTTAGTGACCAGGCAACTCAGAATGCCCACACTGAACTATACAACTTGGGCATCACATGACACATTACTCCCAACAAGGACCACATGACAAACCTACAGCAAATCCTCCCAAAATCCTTCACTGCTGCAAATCAACAGAAATTTAGCACTACCAGAGTTGGGGATTTAATCATAGAGATCCCCAATGGTGTCAAAGTCTCAAAACTACGATTGACAGAGGTTTTGTACTCACCAGAGGTGGGGTACACCCTTGTATCAATCGGCTGTCTTGATGAGCTAGGGCTCTCGACGACTTTTGCAAATAGATACTGCACAATCTGTGGCACTGATGGCGAAATGATCAGACGCATCCCACGGACAGCAAAAGGCCTATACCATGTTGTCCATGAGCATGAGCATGCCAGTGCCACTACTAAATGACTCACTATAATGGAGTCCCACCACCGAATAGGCCACATATTACCGAACATTGCCTGCTGCCTTGCCGAAATGGGCCTCGTGAGTGGCCTTGAATTCAACCTCAGTGAGCCAGACACCTTCTGCGAGTCGTGCATCTATGGAAGAGCCACCCACAAGGCAATTGCAAAGGAGTGTGATGGTCTCTGCACCGATTCCATTGGCAACCTCATTTACACTGACGTTTGGGGCCCATCACCCGTTGCAATGCCAGGGGGCAAACACTATTATGTGGCATTTATGGATGACCACACTCAGCTTACCCACTTCCACCTCTTGCGGCAAAAGAGCAAAACCTTTGACACATACTGTGGCTTCAAGGCATGGCTGGACTGGCAGTTAGCAGTAAAAGTGAAATTGCTTCACTTGGACTGAGGGGGAGAGTACCAAAGCAAAGAATTTGTACTTTACCTCCAGCAACAGGGCACTGTGCAGCGTATGACGGCACATGATATACCTCAATACAATGGCGTTGCCAAATGCTTGAACTGCATGATCCTTGAAAAGATCCGTGCAATGTTGCATGCAAGTGGGCTGCCAAAATTCCTATGGGGAGAAGCTGCACATCATGCCATATGGCTGAAAAATCAAACACCCACCAAAGTGCTCACTGGCAAATTGCTATATGAGGTCACACTACACAAAACACCTGACCTGGGCCATTTGTGCAAGTGGGGATCACCTGTCTTTGTTAAAATGGATGCTGGATCCAAACTGGGAGGGAGGGTTGAACAAGGAAAATGGATAGGGATCAATGACTGCACTGAAAATGCATGTCAAATTTATTGGCTGTCAAAATGCACTGTGACCATCGAGCGCAATATCTATTTTGACACAGCACCACATGCTGTTGAGGGGGAGGAAGAGCCTGCCATTTTGGGCACTGGCACCTCAGTGCAGCTACCCTTTCCTGTCATACCTGTGAAACCCGATACGCCCATCACACAGCCTTTGGCAGCAATCCTGGTCGCTCCTTGCCCTATCACCCCACCATTGCTGCTCACCCCACTACCCTCACCATTTGCCTCCCCATCACTCCTGTCTCACAACCCACAAATGTCAGCAGGTGATGATGAACCACATACTAAATGGATTTGAAACCTGAGTCAATGGATCCTCGACATCATTGCTGGCAAAGCTGCAGTCACTGCACTGCCTTGTGGTGTCCAACTCCCCAATCCTATCACCAAAGAACCACCCCTGGCACCCATCAAACCAACTGCCTATGAAGGAACCAGTCAGTCTGAGCAAATCCTCACTGCATCTGATGACTATGACGAGCAGGAATTAACTATGCTTGTAAATGAGGCAATTGCTGAAGCAGAGGCCCTCGAGCCCACTACACTCACCAAAGTGAGGTGATGCCCTGACTGGCCCAGATGGGAAGACAGCATACATGAGGAACTCGATACCCTCACAAAAGCCGGCACCTGGGTGCTCGTCAACCTTCCACCAAATGCAAATTTAGTCAGGTTGAAATGGGTTTTCTGAGCAAAGAAAAACACAGCCAGCGATATTGTATGCTACAAGGCATGTCTGTTATAATATGGATAATTTTCAAACTTCTACTTTACAACTCTCTTCACTCAGATCACGTGACTGTGCACGTGACCATGGGAACTATCACATGATCAAGTCCAGACCTATGATGTCATATGACATCATACCTCATGTGTACCATGACTCTTTCATTTCTGTTTTCTTCTCACACAGCCCCTTTAATTCCCGTTCATGTTCTCACACGTATTACGCCATACATAATAGATTAGTACACGCATAGCTTGGTCCGTGTGCATCTCCCTCATGTATATAAAGTAGACACTTTGCGACTGGAATCCCCAGTCTAATCCACTTGTATTTTCCTCCAACAATCTCATTGCCTTGGTCGACTGGCCATTGTAGGGATTGGGACGGTACGGACGACAACTCTACCCACCTGATTCGTTCAGCCAGGACTTGTGTAGCCTGCAAGCTAGCCGAGCCTTGTGGATCGTTTGTGATAACCAAGCATTCGTTACACTTGGATTAGACTGGTATACACAACGCTCGGATCCCAGAGCTAAGGGAACAGTTTTTGGATATCATACGCGGGCCCAGCGTTAAGGGACAAGAGTAGACCACCGCTTGAAGGGGTAAAGAAAAACACTTTACAAACGTTTTGTCATACGCTCGTCCGGCGTCAGAAATAAGGATAACGTTGCTACTGGGCATAGTGCACTAGCCCCCTTTCTGTAGTGGGTGTCGACTACAGCGTACGGTGATACTACGATAGTGTATCCAGGTTCGCATGATCACCTGTGACGTCACGTCTGACGAGGGCAGTATTCCCTTGTGCTGTAGTAAAGCACTATCCGGTTCCCCCACTCCGACTTCACGATTTCTTCTCTATACGACGACCTGTTTTTCGATTCGGCCCCAGAGTCTGGTTGCAAGATACTGGACAGTAAGGCACAAGGGCGCAGGAAGCGCAAGACCTATATTCAAAACCCTAAATTCATCCGACCACTCGCCCCTCGCTCTGCATTTGCCATCCACGGCATTTCTCACTTCCGCACTTACCTTCGCCCCCGTTTTTTGTTGAAAAAACCCCGTCGATATGTCTCGCATTGACATCGATGATCTCGTATCCCGACTGGAGTCACTGACGCTCCAAAAAGAAAAGGAGTCAGTAACAAAGAAAATCGCTGATCCAGGCAACTGGAATGGCGATAGATCCACTTTTAGAACATGGTGGATTAAATTGCGCCTTTGGGTTTCGGTGCAGAAATGGAAATCCAACAAGATTTTGACTATCGCCGTTTTCTCTCAATTAGAAGGAGTGGCAGAAGACTACATGCGACTCTCCCTGGAATATTACCTCGGAGAAGAAGACACCTTGAACGCAGATGGGGATCGGCTAGGAGAGAAAGCCTGGCCATCATGGGACGATGTTCAAGACAGCATCAGATCCCAATTTAAGATCAACGTCATGGCCCATGAGGCCTTAAAAAAGCTAGAAGCCTTGAGACAGAACGGTCAATCCATTGACACGTTCTTACAAAAATTCGACGTACTAAAAAAGGAAGCCGAGATCTACGACTCGCACGCGGCAGTCCTGCTCAAACGGGCAGTAGACTTTAAAATTTATGAAAAATGCCGCATGAACAGTCCCTCGCGCGACTTTGAGTATCATGAACTCTTGGCAGCATATCGGCCCATAGGAAGGGCCTTTGAACAAATGACGATCGAGAGAGGCCCCCCTAAATTTATCCCGCGATCTTCTTTCCCCCCGCGCGCTCCTCCTCCCCGAGGGTATCCCCCTCAACAATTCCGTCATCCCCCCCCACCGCAATTCACGGCGGTAGGAACACAACCGGGCCGTGGCGCCCCCATGGAAATAGGAGTCCAAAAGGCTGGACCGTCTACGGACACAAGAACCTGTTTCCATTGCGGGAAACCCAGGCACATCAAGCCCAACTGCCCAACAAATCCATTCTGCCGCCAACGTCCGCCTCAACAGAGGCAAATGGTATGGGATTGGAACCAAGGCGCCTACGTAGCGCAACACACGGCAGAAAACGAGTATGCCCATTTTTACAACTACCAATCCCCCCATATCAATCAACAATATGGACGTCCCCTTCCCACTCCCCCCGCAGCTGCAGCGGTTCCGAATGCAGCACAAGGAAACCCTCAAGCTTGGATGACAGAAGAAGTGGAAGCATATTACCACGACAAGTTTGAGGTGGAAGCCAAGGCTAGAGCGGCCCAGGCTTTAAATGGACAAAGCCAATGACCGATGAGGGTGGTCGGCGGCAAGGACCTGATAGCTCGAACAATGTCTCTAGTAATTTAGTTGATTGTACAGATTCCGATTTCCCCATTTCCGATTTATCTCTTGTACTATGTAACTTGCAATCCGAAAGGGCGTCTCACTTGAGCGTGGCACCGGATCAAAATTGTGTGCTTAATTCCCTTATAAAACAACAAAAAATAGCTTCTATTTATAAACCCCTCAAGGTAACGCTAAGCCGTGCCTCGACCTTGTCATTCGGCGGTGAATTATCGCTTGAGACGGTCATCACATGCAAAGTAAATGACCAATGGTCACGTTACCGCTTTCCTTCTCTCCTTGATTCTGGCGCTTCTCATACATTTATCGATCAGGACTACGTACGCCGTCATGGCATTCCTTTCTATAATATTGAACACCCAATTAAGATACACAATGCTGACAGAACGGAAGGAGCTATCGGACCGATCCGTCATGCGGTAACACTGATTGTGGAAGTTCAAGGACACTACGAAGTTATAGACGCGTACATTTCTAAATTAGGAACACACAGGATGATTATCGGATATGACTGGCTAGTCCGTCATAACCCCGAAATCAACTGGGTGAAAAAGACCCTTACTTTTCCTCGCTGCACATCGTTTTGTAAAGTTATGGGCTCAGGACCTATCGCTATTCCCCCTACGAACCCTATGATACGTACTATAGAAGAAGGACTAAAGGACAAAGTTCCAGAAACTTACCACGAATTCTTAGATGTCTTCTCGGAACAAGAATCCGAACGAATGCCGCTACACAAACCTTGGGATCACGCAATAGATCTCAAAGAAGACTTCATTCCCAAGAAAGGAAGAGTCATCCCGCTGTCTGATGTCGAAATGGATGAAGTCCGAACGTTCATCGACAAGCAGCTCAAAAAGGGATACATCAAACCTTCGAAGTCCCCACAGACAGCACCCATATTCTTTATCCCGAAAAAAGATGGTAAGAAAAGAATGGTAATGGACTATAGATATTTAAACGAAGGCACCATAAAAAACTCCTATCCTCTGCCTCTGATCTCGCAGCTAATTGACAGGCTCAAAAATGCTGATCTCTTCACCGCAATGGACTTGCGATGGGGATATAACAACGTACGGATCAAAGAAGGTGACGAATGGAAAGCGGCGTTTGTAACGCCCATTGGAGCCTATGAACCCACCGTAATGTATTTCAGATTGACCAACTCACCTCCCACATTCCAACAGATGGTCAATGACATATTCAACGATATGTATTCCATTGTCGTTATCTATATTGACGATATTTTAGTCTTTACTTCTGGAAAGTCAAAAGAACAACACGAGGAAGTTGTCAAAGAAGTTCTACGACGATTAAGAGAAAACGACCTATACATCAAGCCCGAAAAGTGTCATTTCTCTCAAGAAAAGGTAGACTTTCTTGGTATGGTTGTCTCTAAAAAGGGGGTAGAAATGCAATCCAAGAAGGTTGCCGGGGTCATTGACTGGCCTACCCCTACAAGACTAAAACAGCTTCAAGGATTTTTAGGACTATGTAATTATTATAGACGTTTCATTCAAGACTTCGCAAAGATCGCCCGGCCTTTGAACGACCTCACCAAGAAAGACCAACCGTTCATCTGGGGTAACGATCAAAAAGAAGCATTCAATAATTTAAAGAAGAAATTCACCAAAGCTCCCCTTCTCGTGTACCCAAATCGCAACCAAGAAATACGCGTAGAAACAGACGCCTCGGATATCGCCACGGGAGCCGTGCTCTCAACGTTATGCCAAGATGGTAACTGGCGTCCCATCGCCTTTATTTCTCATTCCTTCGATAGCGCAGAGCGTAACTACCCTATTTATGACAAAGAATTACTTGCAGTCATTCGAGCATTAGAAGAATGGCAACACTACCTTATTGGTAGACCAAACTTCGAGATTTGGACCGACCACAAGAATCTCGAATACTGGAAGAAACCTCAAACTCTTTCAGGACGTCAAGCTCGCTGGCACGCGCTTTTGCAAGAATTCAATTACACATTTGTTTATAAACCAGGTTCTTCAAACGGTAGAGCTGACGCTTTATCTCGTCGACCTGATCATGGCGATGCTGTGCAAGACCATAATCAGAATATCACTGTATTACCACCTTCCGTCTTCATTAATAACGTGCAATTATCTTCTTCTTTTTACGAAAATCTACAAAAAGAATCAAAAAACCTAAATCTTACTACTATTGACAATTTTTCCTTTGACAATGATATGTCTATTTTCAAAAATGAAAACAACAAAGTTTTCGTACCACAATCCTTACATACACAACTTATAACCCTATGCCATGACTCTCCGATTGCAGGACACGGAGGTCATTCTAAAACCATTCATACTCTTACGAGATACTTTTCGTGGCCTGGTGTCACCAAAGACGTTAAATATTACGTAGACCATTGCCAGGTGTGTGCCCTCACGAAGGGTAAGCAAAAAGCACCAGCTGGCAAACTTATGCCACTTCCTGCCACTAAGTGACCATGGGAAGACCTCTCTGTCGATTTCATCACCGGACTTCCTCCTTCTAATGACTATACCGCTATTTGTGTAATTGTTGATCGATTTTCCAAAGAAGTGGTTTTTATCCCTACATACGATACCTGTTCCTCGAAGGACTTAGCCATTCTATTCAGAGATCATGTATGGTGTACGCATGGTCTCCCCTCCACACTCGTTTCCAATAGAGGACCCCAATTCGTTTCTGCTTTTACCCAAGAGCTTTGTAAACTCCTTGGCGTACAACAGAAAATTTCCACGGCCTACCACCCACAAACGGATGGCCAAACCGAGCGCGTAAACAGAGATCTAGAACAATACCTCCGCGCTTACGTTGGAAAGAAGCAAAACGAATGGGCCGATTGGCTGAAAATGGCACAATTCTCCCACAATAATACCGTCACAACTGCCACTGGAGAAATCCCTTTTAACGTCACTCGAAACTATGCTCCTCGCATGGGTTTCGAAGGGAAATTGACCGGATTCGCAAAAGAAGTGGGTAGAAGCCATAGAGAAATAGAAGAAGCTCTGGAAGCTACACGCGAGAGGATGATCACCTCTTCCGATAAAAAACGATCAGACGCACCGGAATATTCTATTGGTCAGCAAGTCTGGCTATCTACCGATAAATTAAAACTTCCATACACGGCAAAAAAGTTAACACAGAAATGGATCGGACCTTACGCTATCACCAAGGTCCTTCCTAATGCCGTTACGCTCAATCTCCCCAATCATGTTCACATCCATCCTACTGTGAACATCTCTCGCGTCAAACCATATAGAGAAACACTGCCCGGTCAGCCTAAATCTCGTCCTGACGTGATTGAGATAGATGAAGAAGGAGAAGAACAATTTGAGATAGACTATATCGCCGCTTCCAGGATGAAGAACCGGAAGTTAGAATATTTAGTGCATTGGAAGGGTTATGATGAAACTGATCGAACTTGGGAATCTAGCGACATTATCAATACCGCACCAGATGCAGTCGCAAACTTCCATAAATCAAACCCTTCCGCACCTTGCAAACTTCGCGGCTTGTCCACAGCTTCCTTCGCTATGTTATTTCAACCCTTCGAAAACCTCACAGAAAACGAAAAAACACCAACTCGCCTGGAATTCGAGTCCTAAAAAGGGGGTAATGTTATAATATGGATAATTTTCAAACTTCTACTTTACAACTCTCTTCACTCAGATCACGTGACTGTGCACGTGACCGTGGGAACTATCACATGATCAAGTCCAGACCTATGACGTCATATAACATCATACCTCATGTGTACCACGACTCTTTCATTTCCGTTTTCTTCTCACACAGCCCCTTTAATTCCCGTTCATGTTCTCACACGTATTACGCCATACATAATAGATTAGTACACGCATAGCTTGGTCTGTGCGCATCTCCCTCATGTATATAAAGTAGACACTTTGCGACTGGAATCCCCAGTCTAATCCACTTGTATTTTCCTCCAACAATCTCATTGCCTTGGTCGACTGGCCATTGTAGGGATTGGGACAGTACAGACGACAACTCTACCCACCTGATTCGTTCAGCCAGGACTTGTGTAGCCTGCGAGCTAGCCGAGCCTTGTGGATCGTTTGCGATAACCAAGCATTCGTTACAATGTCTCATGGCCCAAGGCTACTCTCAAGTCCCAGGCATCGACTATTTCAACACCTATGCCCCCATTGCAAAGCTCACCTCCATCCATACCATTCTTGCTCTCACCGCTCATTATGACCTCGAACTCCATCAGATTGACATCAAAGGTGCATACCTCAATGGCAAATTAAACAGCAATAAACACATCTATATGCATCAGCCACCAGGGTATGCTGATCCCAATCACCTGCGCCATGTTTGCCACCTATGCAAAACACTTTACAGATTAAAACAAAGCAGCAGATGATGGTATCAAAAACTCATCGAAATTTTGGTAACAAAACTCCACTTTACACAGTGTGCCATAGACCAAGCAGTTTTTGTCAAACGTGCCAATACCTCTCTCACTATCGTTGTAGTGCACATTGATGACTGCACAATCGCCACTACCAACCTTGAGCTCATCGTCACCTTAAAAACTCAACTAACAAAATTTGTCGAGATTACAGACCTCAGCGAATTACATTGGCTACTCGGCATTGAGGTCACATGAAATCATGAAGAGTGCACCCTCACCCTCTCCCAGCACACATACATCGATGCAATTCTGCACCATTTCAATCTCAACAAATTGAAGCTGCTCTCAATGCCAATGGATCTGAGTGCAAGACTCTCTACCACTCAATCTCCCTCAACTGATGCCAAATATGCCACCATGCAGCACATTCCATACAAAGAAGCCATCAGATCCCTCATGTATGCAATGCTCAGCACTTGACCAGATATTTCATATGCAGTCTCACAGATATCTCATTTTTCATCCAACTATGGACAGCCTCACTGGGATGTGGTAAAATGAATATACTGATATTTATCTGGGACGAAGCATCTGTGACTACAGTATGGAGGGGTAGAGCAGCTGCTGTTCAGCTACACGGATGCTGACAGTAGTGTCATTGAAGACCGCTGTGCAATTTCAGGATATGCCTTCCTCATTGATGAAGGGGCCATGTCCTGGAGCTCAAAGTGACAGGAAATTGTTTCGCTCTCAACCACTGAGAGCAAATACGTTGGCGCCATGCATGCCATGAAGGAAGCCCTATGGCTCCATACTCTCATTTCTAGTCTGTTTGCACCAATCTCCCAGCCTACCACCTTGTTCTCAGACAACCAATCTGCTATTGCACTCGCAAAAGACCATTAGTATCATGCGTGTACAAAACATATTGACATCCATTTTCATTTCATTTGCTGGGTTATCGATGATGGCAAACTTCGCCTCGTGTTCTGCCCCACAGGCAACATGGTGGCTGATGTCCTCACCAAGGCCTTGCCATCACTGAAAGTCAAACACTTTGCCTCTGTGCTCAGACTGCATGCAGCTTGAGGGGGAGTGTGAGATCAGGGCAAGCATGCTGGCCATCCCAAGCACCAGCGTTACCATCCATTTACGATAGACACCTGTTTCCGGCTACAACAGTGAAGCGTAGACACTTAAATTTGTTTCCCCTTAGTATGTTTCCCGAGCCTATAAATACCTAGAAACATATATAGGCTGACATGAGCAGCAGCTCCCCTCAGTTCATTGCTCTGCACTGACAACTGAGGTGAGCCACTTGTTTACTTACCATTCCTCTATATATGTACTCATATGAAGTAGTTCGTATCTTACAGGTGAACATATATAGTCTGTTGCTCTGCACCAACGATTGAGTTCATATCTTACAGTAACTTCTCGCTCCCATCAGCATTTGCAGTGAGTCCAATGGTAATTCAGAACTTGTCCTTTTTTTTGCCACTCATCTGCTTTGTTGCAAGTCCTCAGTCAGGTGGTGCACTATCAATGATTCAGCATTCAATTTAGGATAACATGATGAGTTTATGCATGATGGAAAGAAGCTCATCTCATCAAAGTTCCATTGGTTTTTCAGAGAGAATGTGGATAAAACTTTCTGCAGTTGTGTATGCTCTGCTGCAATGGCCTCGATGTCCACTGATCCTACTTCACCATGTCTCCAATACTCCTTAATTTTGTAGGCTTTGCAAAAGGAAGAAATCCATCCATCGCCTGTAAGTCTGTTTTCCTCTGAAACTCCAAACTCAATTTCAAATCTCCTTCGCTTTTCACGTAGCATTGGTCCATTAACTGTCTCACCCTTCTCCTCCATGGATCTCACCCACAATAAAAGTGCCTTCTCAACCTCTGGGCTCATAACTGCTCAAGAACACTTTCCAGACAGTGCATTTGGATGTGATCCAGTGTGCTGCTCTAATTCCACATGGTCCTTCAATTTCTGTGAGAGCATTGATTGGGTAAATTTGAGGGCACCTTTTTGCAGTGTTTTGAAGTGCTTGATGACATGTTCCTGGGGTACATTTGGATAAGAGTCAATATATGAGAATACAGTAAGCCAATCGTGTAATGTGAGGTTTTCACACTTATTGGATTGGATAGGTTTTGCTGAAGTGGCAGGGGGAGCATTGTGATGGTGTTGACTCCTTTCCACCTGTGGCTGTCAATTGTATGGTGTAGGTTTGGGTCACGGTTTGCATCTTTGCAGCTCAGAAGGCATGATGCTTAGATGAAAAGATGGGAATAAGTTCTTGAAAACAAATTTCATTCTTCAATGCAACTAGGAACCTGTGTGGACAGGGTCAATAAAGTTCTGGTATGGAGAGCTGCCATAGTTTTGACCCAGTGTCCATGTCATCAACTCATCACTGTCTCTAGATCCCTAAGTGTTTCATTCCATGACACATCTCTGCAAATATAGTATCTCATACTGCATAATTGTCATGCAAACCCTATGCATTATTTGTTATGCAAAAATGTGTGACTATCTCTGCATACCACTGTGGTTTTACTGAAAACTCTATGCAAAATGAGATTTATGCAGTAGTACTGTATGCATTATGAGCAAGTGTACTGTACATACACGAGATCAGCCATTCATACGCTCATCGTCACGTGCAGACCCCGTCACTGGCCAACAAAAGACCATCGGCCTCGACGAGGAGCGACGTTAGTGTGTCCATCACTCTCTCCTCGCGTGTACCCCACTCACCCTCCCCAAGCCGCGTCTTTTTCGACAAGAAAATCGCCTAAGAAGTCGAGGCTGACACAATAGGCGATGAATTCAAGGGTTACATCCTCTG
>JBBPSW010000330.1:0-12665 GCA_038093775.1 Butyriboletus pseudospeciosus | reverse complement strand
TTGGGAGGCGAACTGAGGGCCTCTATCAGATACGATAGCACGCAGAAGGCCATGATTCTTCCACACATGGTTTAGATAGAGTCGGGCTGTATCCATGGCTGTGACTGTCTTATTGCAAGGGATGAATTCCACTTCCTTGGAGAATTGATCAACGATGATGAAGATGGAATTGAAACCTTGTGACAATGGTAGATCAGTGGTGAAGTTGGCCATGACTTCCATCCATGGCATATTTGAAAGATCTAAGGGATGAAGCTTTCCGGGTGGCATGATGTTGGTTGGTTTACATCTAGCACAATGCTCACATCATGATACATACTCTTTCATGAGAGTGTTCATTCTGGGCCAAGTATAGCTTCTTTGGATTAGATCTAAAGTCTTTTCAATTCCAGGATGTCCAGCAATTGGAGTATTGTGATGCAGTCATATGACTTCCATCCATAAGGATTGGTCATCAGGGATGTAAAGTTTTCTATTTTGGTCATGGAGTAGATTGTCATCTTGTGTCTCAATTTCATGTTTTTCTTTTAGATTTATGATGTCAGATTCTTTAAGGAGAAGGGTTGTGTTTTTGATTTTTGTGATTATAGCGTCAGAATTGGTGGCAATATGAACAGTTTTTTGTTCTTCTGTAACACTACAGAGAGAGGAAGGTGGAATAATCTGTATTCCTGTATTATCAGAGTCTATTCCGATGGCATGGTCTTCTCAGCAGGATAAAGCATCGGCTTTTCCCATAGTAGCACCAGGCTTATGAAGCCATTTATAGTGGAATCTAGATAAATATTGAGCCCATTGGGCTTGTCTGCAATTGAGGTCTTGGTGTTTCATGAACCATTGAAGGTTGGCATGATCATTCCAGATCTCAAATTCATAACATGCATCTTCAAGGTAGTAACACCATTGCTTGAGGCTATGAATGATACTGAGCATTTCCTTATCAGCAATGGAGTAATTGCATTCCTCCGGGGACATGGCATGAGAGGAATATGTGACAGGGTGCCATTTATCATCTTTCTGAATAGATAGGACAGTGCTGGTGGTGAAGTCTGATACATCCATTTCCAGACGGAAGGTAGCATCGATATCCGGGTAAGTGAGAATAGGGGCAGAAGTGAAGCATGATTTAAGCATATCAAATGCTTGTTGTCATTTGTCAGTCGAGTCAAAAGGAATATCATTTTTAGTGAGGTCATGACGGGGTCGTGTGACTTGGATGTATCCTTGTATGAATTGTCAATAGAAGTTGGCAAATCCAAGGAAACTCCATACACCTTTCATGTTAGTGCAAGTTAGCCATTGCATAAGGGAAGATACTTTAGTTTTATCCATTTATATCCCATCTCTAGAGACAATCATACCAAGGAACTCTACTTCCTTGACACTGAAAGAGCATTTCTCTGGCTTAGTGAAGAGGTCATTATCTCATAATCACTGGAGTACTTTCGCAATGATTCATTCATGAGCAGCTAGATCATTAGATTTGGTAAAGATCATGAGGTCATCAATGTACACAACCATGACATCAGTCATATCGGCAAAGAGTTTGTTCATCATGGTCTGAAACATGGTGGGGGAGTTGCATAACCCAAAGTACATGACTAAGAGTTCAAAGGATCCTCAATGACAAACGAAGGCAGCTTTCCATTTGTTGCCTTCTTTGATTTGGACATTGTTATATCCCCAGTGAAGATCAATCTTTGTAAACCATTTTGATCCTTGCAATTTGCCAATGAGTTGCAAGATCAGGGGTAGAGGATAGTTGTTCTTGATCATATGTTCGTTAATGTATTGGTAATCCTGTACCATACATTTGTGTCTGTCTTTCTTTGGGACAAAGAAGACAGGTGATGTCCAAGGGGATCTAGAAGGGTGTATATAGCCTTTGGCTAGTTGATCATCTATGAAGTCAGATACTTCCTGTTGTTCTGTCAGTGAAAGGGAAATCAGGCATCCTTTCTTAGCAACAAAGGAATCTTTCAGTTTGATAGCATGATCCCGGGGTTTGCAAATTAGCATTTGCTCAGAGTCTTTCTTAGAGAAGACTGTTAGATACTTATGGTAAACATGCGGCACAAGATCTTTTGGTTTCAGGTCAGGTTTCTTTACTGGCTCTTCCTGTTTGAGCATAAAGATTTGTCATAAGGAGTCTTGTTCCTCCGACTCAAGTTGACTAATAAACTTTGAGGTTCTGTTCAAAGTTTTACATGATGGGGGATGCATGTCATGTGAACTAATCCAGTAGTCCAATCGATTGCAGGATTATGGTGATGCAACCATGAGTGACCAAGTATCATCTGATTTTTCCCTAGATCAGTTACTTCAGCATGGATTCGCTCACAATGATCCTGAAACCTAATGACAATTTCAGCATAATGAGTCATTGTTCTGGCAATATTATGTGATCCGTCCACATTGTATACCAGTATTGGTTTATCTTGTTTCAAAAGAGGAATCCACTTCTCTTTTGCGTAAGATTCATTGATGGAGATTGCATTAGCTCTGCTATCAAGTAGAGCTATTGTGGGCATAAAGTGATCTTGATCTTTATCAGGGGTGATCTCGATCTGTAACGTTAGATCTTGTTTCATACTGTGAATGTCAGTGGTATTTGAGATTTGGGAAGAAGAATAGTTTAATAAAGCAGAATCAAGCACTGGTTTATAGCCCTGGCCAAGCTCCAAATCTATTAGAGACCCCACTTGGCTGTGAGAATAATTTACAAAAGATTTACTTAGCAAGTTGTTGGGAGTACTAGCAGCTTGGACACCCAGATTGTTCAAACTGCTTTGCCTTTTCCCTTGTCCTTAGGAGAAGTCTCATCAAGAGTGTGAATCTTCTTGGCTTTGGAGCAAACATTTTTGTGGCTGCCTCGGTGCCATCCACATTTATTACATTGGGTGGAAGGTTTTCGGCAATCACTCTTATTGTGGCCACTTTGTCCACAATTATAGTATCCAGAGGGTCGTTTCCTTTTTTGCTTCTTTTCAAAGGCATCGATGTGATCTTCAATCTCTGATTCATCAGATGCTTCATTGAGGGCATCAACATCCATAGCATTAGGGTCTTGTATCTGCCTTGGCTGGAAGTAACTCTTAGAAGAGGAAGTGGGAGCCTGTCTGGTTCACCTCTTTCTTAGGAAGTTGATAGTCTCTATCTTTTTTCTAGCATTGATCATGGCCCTTGCATGGAGATCTAGGCTGTGCACTTCTCATTCACCTTCTCTTACAATCATATCTCAGATCTCAGGGTTCATATTCATTTCTAGAATGTTGGTGGCATGGGTTCTTGAGATGTTGGCTTCTTTTGCCAGCTTCTTGAATTGATCTATGAAGTCAGTGCTTCACATAGATCCTTGTTTCAGACTCCAGAGTTTCTGAAGAGCCCAATCGGGTTTAGCATTTGGGCAGAATTGTTTCTCAAGATCTTTAACAAGTTCTGCCCAGGTGTATGCTCATCCTCAATCTAGGTGTTGTGCGGCAAAGGTTCCAACACGTGATCCTGTCATGCGAGATGGAACAGTGACTATGGCTTCAAAAGAACTGTCAGGTATAGCATCACAGTTCAGGTTGATATAGGTTTTCATCTTGAGCCACCATTCTTCAAACTTGGCAATCTCTCCTTTGAATTCTTTGGGGTCAGAAAATACTTCAACCTTCTTGGTTGCTTTGGTAGCAGGGATTACTGTAGGGGGTGGTATATTTGCGATCTGAGCATTTGCTTGAGCTAGATTGTCCTCAACACTTATGGTGTATTGCGTCATCAGACCAAGTTACATGGCAATCATGATAAGTGTTACGCATAGCGTACAAAGATGGAATCCATCTACTAGTTATCTATCAGGGCGATACTCACAAGGAGACTGATGTCCTGAGAGCATAACGTTCCGGGATTCTATGAACTAGGCTCGAAGGAGGTAGTGTTGATGGACACTCAAGAGCTCGAAGGCTTCAGAGGTGATTCCAGATACAAGACACTAGTATTGCAAAGATCGAGAACAAAGTACAAGATTGGCTAAGTGGACTATTTATAGGGAAAGGAGATGCACACAGACCAGGCCAAGAAAGGAATCAAAAGTGTGAAGAAGGTTGTGGAATGTAAAAGAAGAATGGAGATGAAAGAGAACAATGGAAGTGAAAGAGAAGAATGGAGTCAGTCAAGGAGACGAAATCAAATGGAGTCCATGTTGACTAGAAGTAGGTAGCTTGTGTTAGAAACATGGGTGGTTCTCCAAGTACAGCGGTAGAGATATTCAGAGAAAAGGATGATACAACGGAAGAGAATGAAAACTGTAACATTACCCTCTTCGTACAGTCGAACCCCAGGTTCAACAAGTAATCCCCATTCCGGCCAGGCATTAGGCAGAGGGTCCAGAGGTTCATCCGTAAATAGAGGCCACCTGGGATGGGGAAAGACGTTCAAATGGACAATCACTAATGATGTGGCCAGCTTGAGAGCATATGCCACAATTACGGTGGGGACAGACATGGTCTGAATGTCCCCAATTGTGACAGAAGTTGCATTGGAGAGTAAGACATTGGTGAGCTGGATGGCCAGGGGCAGCAAGGCAGCAATGGGGACAAACATATTCAGGACATTCTTCACGATAGTGACCAAGACGATGGCAGTGAAAGCAAGTGGTGTTAGATGAGGCAGGACAATGATGAAGTCGATCTGAACGTGGCATAATACGGGTAGGGGAAGAGAGGACTAAATTCCCATTGGATAAGGGGATCATCCATGCTGCATTGGTAGGGATAGGAATAGTCGGGGCTTCATATTCATTGTCAGAAGAGCTTTCAATGGCAGTGGACGTCTCAGAGACAGGAGGCGAAGAGATTCTGGAGGAGAGTGGGGGTGGAACTGGGAGTGGGACAGTCTGAGGGGTAACGAGAAGGAACTGGTCAACACATTCGGTGTATGCATTGCATTGTTCCTGAGGAAGGAAGAGGAAAATATGATAGAAGGTGGGGTAAATGATAGCTGGGGAAAGGTTTTGAATGAAATCGGTGAAACCATGCATGTGAAGGATGGTAAGTACGTGATTGGGTAAAGCTCCCAGGGTGAAATGGAGAGGGGCATCGTAAGAAGATTGGAGTTGTTGAGTGCGGGTGAGACCATGAAAGAGGCAGATCAACTCATGAGTAATTTCATCAGCTCAGAATAAAGGGTCATCCTCCAAGGTGAATAGAATGGCGGGGGTATCAAGAACAGCGGAATATAGGAGGTGGGCTGCGTGAGTCAGAAGGAACATAGAATAGACATTACGGTTGCGAAGAGGTGAGGATGGGGTAGATTGAGAGGAGGAGGCAACTGTGGAGGAAAGGAAGGACATGAAGGATCTGTCCTTTTCTTACAGATTGTGGGTCCTTTTGTAGGTAGAAAGAATCTGAGAAGCATGACAGAGATTACTTTCTGGTTCCCAGGTATTTTCGGCCAAAGAGTATCCTTTCCATGAGGTTAGGAATTTCCAGCGAGAAACGGGGCCTTTGTGAGCTAAGACAGCTTCCACTTCATACTCTTCTTCTTCATTAATGATGTCAGGTGGAGGTTCGAAGAAGGAAGGACTGTGGATTTCAGTGGAGCGATAGGACGATAGAAAAGAAGCATGGAAGACATCATGTATCTTCCAGGCACAAGGAAGACAGAGCTGATAGATAAGGGGGATAGGACGCGGATGATTTTGAAGGGACCCATTCGTTTGGGTGCTAGTTTCCAAGAAGGGAGCTTGAGATGGAGATTAGTTGCCTCAAGCCACACCTTATCTCCTACTTTCCAGGGAGAGAATCTTCAGGAAGATCGTGAGGACATGACCTTTCAGGCAGATTCATGGGCAGCTAGGGCTTCCTTTCTAGCCTCTTCAAGGAGAGAGAGTCGGTTTTCAAGGGTGGGGATAAATGTCTTTCTGATAGGGGGATAGGCACGAGGTTCGTATTCATATAGAAGGGAGAATGGGGATCTTTTGGTGGAGCTGTGTGGGGCAGAGTTGTGGTGGAATTCAGTGGAAGTGAGAAAATGGGCCCAATATAATGGGTTGTTGGCACAAAAGATCCGTAGATACGTTTCTAACTTTTGATTGGTTTGCTTGGTCTGTCCATCCGTCTGAGGGTGGTAAGTGGTGGAGAGTCGAACATCGTATTTCAAAAGACAAGCGAGCTCTCTTGCGAGGGCGGAGGTGAATTGAGGTCCACAATCAGAGATGAGAGTGTCATGGAGTCCGAACTGTTTGAAGATTGAGTCAAAAAATATCTGGGCGACTCCAGCAGCATCAATGGTTTTGGAACAGGGGATGAGAATTACCCCCTTCATAAGGCCATGGTCGACCATGACCATGATAGAGTTGAAGCTGGCAGAAGGAGGGAGGTCTGTGATGAGGTCGACAGAGAGCTGTTTAAATGGAAGAACGGAGGTCAAAGGAATAGGATTTAGTGGTGGGATGGTGGGATGGGTATTGACCTTGTTTTGTTGGCAGACAGCACACCCATCAATAAAATTTTTGACAAAAGAAGAAAGTCCGGGCCACCAGTAGTCCCATTTAAGAATGGATTTGGTGCGAAAAATACCCATATGCCCAGAAAGCGGGGAGGAATGAATAGCATGAAGAAGGGCAGAATGAGAGGGTGGAGGAACAAACATACACCCCTTGAAATAAAGGTGGCCATTATTGAAAGACCAGTCAGAGAGAGAGGCACGAGAGAATAAAGGTGAGCCCTCCTTTAAAGCAGAAAGGACACGAAGAATGAATGGGTCTGAAGAAGTGGAAGAAGCAATTGACGTGGCTAGAGTAAGATCAAGAGCATTGATAATAACTGGGTCAGAAATGATAGAGGAATCAGAGTTATCAGAGGAAGTGTCCGGGGAGTCCTTGTGAGAGAGGGCATCCACCAGTCCCATATGAGAGCCAGGGGTGACAACCCATTCAATGTGAAAATCCTAAAGGAAGAGGGCCCAGTGGGCTTGACGATGGGAGAGTTTACGAGGGTCTTTGATATAAGAGAGGTTTTTGTGGTCAGTGATGATGGACATGGGGAAAGTGGTTCCTTGGAGGTAATGTTTCCATTCCGATAGAACAAGGATGATGGCAAGTAGTTTCCAGTCGTAGATGTCATAGTTGCATTCGGCCAAGAAAAAGGTCTTAGAGAAGTATCCACATGGATGGAGGTCTCCATTAGCATTCTTCTGCATCAGAACCACGCTGGCAGCAAGCAGAGAAGCATCCATCATAATGGAAAAGGGGCAGGAGGTATCAGGGATGGAAAGTACTGGGGCAGAGGAGAAGATGTGATGGAGAGTGTCAAAGGCCTTTTGTTGGAGGGGACTCCAAGTCCACGGTTGGTCCTTCTTGGTGAGGAAGGTGAGTGGGGTGACTATGTTGGAGTAGTTGGGGATGCACTTCCGATAGAAGTTTGTGAAGCCGAGGAAAGAATGGATGCCTTTGATGGAGGTGGGGGGTTTCCAGGAGGCAATGGCTGAGAGCTTGGTGGGGTCCATGCAAACTTGACCTTCACTGATGATCATTCCGAGATATTCCATAGTTGATGAGTCAAACGAACACTTGGAGAGCTTGAGGGAAAGGTGATGCTCTCAAAGTTGTTGGAGGACACATCAAGTTTGTTCATGATGGAGGGAGAGGGGACCATTTGTGTGAATACCAAGGTCATCGATGTAAATCTTCAGCCACCATTCGGCAATCATGTCAGTGAAGATGTGGTTCATGAACCCTTGGAAGGTAGCAGGGCCATTGCAAAATCCAAAGAACATTACCATTGGTTTGAACGGACCTAGGGGGGTGATGAAGGCTCCTTTCCATTGATCCTCTTCTTTGATTTGAATGTTGTTGTATCCCCACCTAATGTTGAACTTGGTGAAATAGCTGGAGTCCTTCATGTCATCCATGAGCTCCGAGATGAGGAGGAGAGGGTAAGTGTTCCAAACCGTGTGACTATTAAGGTAATGGTAGTCCTGGCAAGGTCGAAGGGATCCATCCTTCTTTGGGACGAAGAAGAATGGGGCAGCTTGGGGAGATTTGGAGGAGACAATACGACCGGTCTTGAGGTGTTCTTCTACAAAGGCTTTGCATACTTCTTTCTCTGTCAGGTTGAGAGGGTAAACCTTGGCTATTTTGGGTATGAAAGTATCTTTTAGTTTGATGGTGTGGTTGTAAGATCAATGTGGGGGAAGTTGATCATGGGTCTTTTCAGAGAATACATTGGCAAATCTGAGCAGAAGTTAGGGAGGGGGGTCTCTTTGGGTTTTTCAGCAATGGTGAGTTCTGTGGAGATGGTTGTCTTGTTGATGGTTTTGGAGGTTGGCACATCATGACGGAAAGGATTGTGTGAGGATTGAGAGGTGGAGAGGTTGATGGAAAAGATGGACCAATCTATGCATGGGTTCCATTTCTGAAGCCAGGGCATTCCAAGGATTATCTGGGGGCGAGATAAATGAACGACCATGAACTGTACAGCATCAGAGAATGATCCCGAGGAAAAGGAGATGACGGTGGTCCATTTGATAGTTCCCTTGGAATTAGGAGTTCCATCAACATTATAAGCAGTGACCAGGGAGGCGACCGGGAAGAGTTTGAAGATTCCCTTGGAAAGGAGATGAGGGTTGAGGAAATTTCCTGTTGCTCTGGAATTGATGAGAGCGGTGGTGTCAATGTTTTGTTTCAGTCCGTGTAGCATAACTGGGAGACACATGGTTCTATTGCTGGTCGGTGCTACAAGTACATGATTCAACGTGAGGGAAGGAGATGTCGATGCAGCTTCCCTTCTCAAAAATCTGTGCTCTTTTGATTCCAGGAGCATAGATGGTGGCGATCTCTTCAGGAGATTCTTCGTAGCACATCTTCAGGACAGAGAAGATGTCATTGTCACTTCTCCCCGAGGTCTTCAGGGAATTGATGTATTGGTCTAACTTGGACAGGGTAGGGGTCTCCTTAGGCGGTGAGGGAGGGAGAATTGTCTCAGCAGTTCAAATGTTCTGTTTCAGGGGAGGGGTAGAGGATGATCCTGGTCATAGGAATGAGTTTTGGCAGTTGGAAGAGTTGTATCCCTTCTTTCGGCAGCAGAAACAAAGCCCTTCTCTGATGCATCAGGCTTGTTCAGGGGGTGTGAGTTTTGATAAGGTGGTACTGTCGACGTCCATAGTGTTGGGGTCCTTGGGTGTGGGGTGGAAGGAGGAGGGTTGAAATCGTCCGCTCCTTAGGGCTTGGATCCTCATTTTCTGAGCATGGAATGTCTTTGCTCATTCGATCCACTTGTCGATGGTATTAGGGATGGGGGACATGGAGAGGATCATGGTGGTGATTTGTTGATCGAGCCCTAAAGAGAATTGGTCGATTAGGGTGACATCATCAGTGATGCCTGCCTTGCTGGATAGGTTCTGAAAGTCGGTGACATATTGCTGGAACCCATCATTCATGATTCCATCAGGGCCCTTGGAGGATTTCTGGACAAGCTTGGACAAGTCCAGACAAGCGGTAGCTTTGGTGTCGAAGGGGTAGAAGGTGGTTTCAAAGTTCTCTGCAAATTTGTCGAAGGTTTTCTCCCTAGCATCGATGAGGGGGTTGGCAAGTTTATTGTACCACATTTCAGCAAAGGACGCTCCTCGTCCTTTGCTCATCTTGTTCAAGGTTGTGGTTACTTTTCCTTCATCAGTGGAGTATAGGGTGGAGTTGAGTGCGAAGTAGGCTTTCATAGCCTTAATCCATCAAGAGGCATCATCAGATTTTCCAGAAAAGTCAGCAGGGAGAGCTGCCTTTAATTTAGTGGCACGAGACAACATCTTGGGTGCAGGGGGTCTGGGGTTGGTTGGGACCTTAGGTGGTGCTGGGGTAGGACTCAGAGGAAACGGGAGGCTTGGTCCTGTGAAGGGATTAAGTGTGCTGGGTCCAACGAAGGGCTGTGGTGTGCTTGATGCAGTTTGAGGGGGAGAATCAACTTCTATGTCACTTTGTGGATTATTGGGAACTCGGATGCGTCATTGGGAACTCATTGTGACGGTGGAGGGGTCCTACACCTAAAGAGGTGGGACCAAGGTAGTTCTCGATCTTTTGTTATGCGTAGCATACAAAGATGGAATCTGTCTACTAGTTATCTATCAGGGCGATACTCACGAGGAGACCAACGTCCTGAGAGCATAATGTTCTGGAATTCTATGGACTCGGCTCAAAGGAGGTAGTGTCGACAGACACTCAAGGGCTTGAAGGCTCAGAGGTAATTCCAGATACAAGACGCTAGTATTGCACAGATCAAGAATGAAGTACAAGAGTAGCTAAGTGGACTATTTATAGGGAAAGGAGATGCACATGGACCAGGCCGAGAAAGGAATCGAAAGTGTGAAGAAGGTCATGGAATGTAAAAGAAGAACGGAGATGAAAGAGAACAGCAGAAGTGAAAGAGAAGAATGGAGTCAGTCAAGAAGACGAAATCAAATGGAGTCCATGTTGACTAGAAGTAGGTAGCTCATGTTAGAAACGTGGGTGGTTCTCCAAGTATGGCAGTAGAGATATTCAAAGAAAAGGATGATATGACGGAAGAGAATGAAAACTGTAACAACAACTAGAGGTAAACTAGTTGTGAACTTGAAGAGATCGACTCGTCAATGAGACTATCGATGAGACTTGACAAGGATGTTGTCATAGACACAGAGATAGTCAAATGCTACACTAGGCCTTAGTCAAATGCTAAGGTCTTTTAGGCAGAGAGCATCTGGTCTAAAGCAGGACAGGGGCTTTCAGAAGTCCAAAGGTGCAAGTAGTGGGTTAGATCGAGTAGGTCTAACTTAGAGTACATGTAGTGAGATGACTACATTTATATAGACAAGGAATGGAAGCCTGATGAATGTGGTAGAACAACTGTGAGTAAGCAAGGAAGGTCATGGAAGGCCATGGAACAAGAAGGAAGAATTGAAGGCCAACTCAGAGCGAATAGCAAAAGAGGAGCATGGGAACAGTAGATGACCTAACAGGTCTCGACGGCTAGGTCTTAGGGCATGAGCAAGACTATGGTAAGCATAGACAAGTGAAGCAAGACAAGAGAGAGACAAAGAAAAGTAAGAAGAAAAGAGAAATTGTAACAGTACCCCCTAGTTAACATTGAAACACTGTTGAAGATCAGTTGAGCCCACGGTACTCACCACAGGGGGAACCTGTGATGTTATTGTTTGTGACGTCGTCATACATGTCAGCATCTAAGTCAACTCTCTCCATCTGTTCGACCAAGGTTGGGCATGAGGAGTTGTGGCGGGGGTGAGGGGTGTGTCTGGTGGTTTGGCATATGGAAGGAGAGGATGGAGCCAGGACTGGCAGAACTGGGGAAGACAAGGGGGATTGACAAGAGGAATGAGGAGACGTGGAGTGGGAGGAGGATAAGAACAAGGGGTTGTTGTTAAGATGACAGCATAGAGGACAGCAGTTCTGAGAATGACCTGGGGCCCACTGCTTGCATTGAGGGCATTGATAGATGGGGCAAGCAGTGCAGATATGCCCTAGGCAGTGGCAGTTGAAGCATGCCTCCTGGTATCAAGGGTGAGAACGACCAAGGATGGACCAACTGTCACACCCAGACCAATGGGCCTCGACCCAATCCATCAAATGGATCTTGGCAGTGGTTAGTGGGGCTGACGAGGCAGATGGCATTGAGGCAGTCAAGGTGGTGGAGTGGGTCTGGGGAGGAAGGACATTGTGGGTGTCAGGGTGCTGATGTAACTCCCTCAGGTATTGTTCAATGTTGTTGAAGAATTTGACCATGTCTAACTGATGCATCGCATTCAGGACCACCACTTTCAACTTGCTGGATATGTTTCAGAGGCATTGGTGCATGAGGGCCACCTGCCCATTGGACATGTGTCTGGCAGCAAGAAGTTCGAGGGACAGGTTGGAGAGGTATGCCTTGTATAAGGAGTACAATGGGGAGGTAAAGTCGACATGGGTGGCAATGGCGATGGCGATGGTGAGGGAGGAATCTTCAAGGTTATGGATGAGGCAAGTCACCTGGTCAATGGACAGGAATTCATCATGCAAGTGATGGGCGTAAATAGGAACATCAATGGCGAGGATGGGACTGGGGGTAGAAGCTAATGAAACAGGGGTAGGTGGAGCCACCAGACTCTCAGAGCTACTGGAAACAAGAGAAGGAACAGAACTGGGGCAAGAAGTATTGTCAACGAGGGTAGTGGTGAAGGAAATGGAGGAAGCAGATGAAAGAGATGAAACAGAAGGAGAACTAGGTCGAGAGCCATTGCCAGATAGCCCCATGTTCTCAAAGACAGAGGCAATGAGCCCATTGTCGTGGAAGGTGGCAGTGGCAAATGGGTAGCAAGTCATTTGAGTATGAGGAAGAAGACAAGAGGAGAGGAGGGACCACTTGGTTTATGAGAGGAAGACGCAGGGGTGCTGTCTCTTGTAGACTTCTAGGGTGGACTTCGCATTTTTCAGATCCCATTCTGGAATCCAGGAGTCTTCTTTGGCTGAGTATCCCTTCCATTCGATGAGATACAGTGACCTCCAAAACCGTTGCAATAACTAACCTGGACGCGGTGCGCGAAGCGCACCGCAAACACCCATGGGAACTGCGCTTAGCTTTGGTGTGACCAAACAAAGTACAAACCCTTGGCTACAAATCGGTCCCTGGGTCATGTGATTTGGCCCAGTGGCTGTGGAG
>JBBPSW010000329.1:0-12670 GCA_038093775.1 Butyriboletus pseudospeciosus | reverse complement strand
GCACCTTACCTTTTTTGTTGTCCTGAAACGGCAGAACGTTGACTTACTCGAGCGCGAAGGTATGGAGGTGTGCATCTACCGATCTACCTGTTCCACCACGTGCCATTGACGTATGGTAATCGCCCCAGTCCCAAATGTTCGCAGTCACTTACGCAGGTTTTGTTCTGCCATGGAACAAGGGAGTATCTCCGGTGGCATTCAGTAAGATTTACCTTGTGGGCGCATACCAGGTTTCTGTTTCATGACGTGTTGCTGTCACAGAGGGCTGATCCTGCGTTTTGGGAAGAGGGGCGTGGTCAGTCGACGTTTTCTGGTGGTGTTGGTATCAGGAACCGGTCGGTCGTTCCCTTCCTCGCTAAGCTTTTATCATTGATGCCCACGACAGCATAGTACGAAGAGACGTTCCCTAGGTGGAAATGTTTCGAAGCCAAATGTGCGGCAGCGCGGTTGCGATGCGCGATGATCATACATAGGCATATTCCGACAACCTGCTACATGCTGGCTCGGATAGTTAGTCTGACGCCCATGTATATTGACGTCAGGACGTGTCTATACCATCTCCATGCGTTACGCAGTATCGGGAGGGAGACATTTGTACTACCGTTCAGAGCATGACGATCCCGCCCCTCTCATATGCTGAGTAGAATGTCATGTGAATCCACTCTGGTCTAGCAACACCTCGTCCTAGTTCAATAACTATTGGTGAATATCTCAGCGAGTTTGATCATGACTAGAAACTCATACTGATGCTATGACATGGCGTCAAAGAAGAGTACGATAACGTCCACACCCTCGTAACTCAGCGCTGTATCTGCGTATATATATCACATCGAATCAGCTGAATCAATGCGCTTCATCATGTGTACGTGACCGAAAACACAACAGCCACGCGGGAAACGTGATCGAAAGGGTAGCATGGCTTGATTCTTCCTGATGCTAATTTACTGTAAGTCTCACAATAGAGGTTAAAGAAAAGTAATGCGCACTGTTAGCTGGACCCCCGTGGTAGAGGGTTGGGGTGGATCGTTCGACTGTTGTCCCTGATAGGACGTGAGCGACCACAACGGACACTATGATAGCCAGAGAAAAAAGCGCATTGCACCGACCTCGTTCGCGCCTGTGGAACCTTGTTTATTATGTGAGGCGTCCTTGTTCGGATGCTCTGGAACAGTAGTCTTCGCAGGTGATTTATCCTGTAGTGTGTGATGAGTGCCTGCATACAAGCTCGGAACACAACGAACCTCTGGTGTTTCCCATGACGTCGCAACCGTTCGCTAGAATGGCATGTTAGACACACCACATCGAACCATCAATCAAGGAAGAGCACTCACTGGCCTGCGTTGACCTGCGGCCATCCACGAAGGTCCCTCCATTCTGGCATCCACTCTCGGTGCAGAATGGGAGGGAGATCGACAATCCGCAGGCTTGCGCGACTTTTCGGAACGACTATCTGGTTTGTGGTAAGCTAGGCCCTTATTACCCTTTTTCTTTAGCCATCTTTTAAGTATCGAACGGCCCTGGGGTGATTCGACAGTGCTGAGAATTTCCTGTGCACGTGCCTCCGGAGGGGAAGTTACTGGCGGCGATTGTGAGATGGTGTGAGATGGGCCAGCTGGCTGTATCTCATTCTCCGGGGACAATGACTCCAGCAGCTTCAACACACAAGCAAGAAGAGAGCAAAGTGATCACCGACCTCGTCATAGTCGAATTGAACAGCGGGGGTGCGAGATTGCACCTCGACCTGTACCATTGTGAGAACTTTGCTTTGAGAGGAAAATGAATGAACTGATGCCTCGAGACGATCATCACTATCTTCGCTGTGGTCCCAGGGCTCGAGGAAACTAGACTTGCCGAGACTTCGCTATTGTGCACACATGAAAAGGAATCAACATAATTCTTATGGTGACGGGATGACAGATTCCTACCGGACTAGAGTTATCGTGACCGCCCGGTGTCAGAGATTGCTCGTCTTGTCGTATTTCCTCGTGAGTAGGTGCCTATGCAATTTATCATCATAGTTAATGGAATGGGGATTAATATTTGATACGGCACAAATATTCTTACATGAAATGGACCATACATGTCCGGGAGAATTTTGCTGAGATCATGAATGATAATTTTCCCGTCACTTCTTCCAGTCGCAAGATGACTGCTATCCGGTGAGACGGCAATTGACGATATCAATTTGCTATCCTCGATAACAGGGCCAATCCGCGTCAGTGTCGCGGTGTCGAGGAACGAAATGGAACACTGTGCAAAGATAGCAATGAATTTGTTGTTGGCGGCGAGAGCAGCAGAGGGGATATTGTTGTCGCCATCATGCAGAATGTGTGATTCGGAAAGCTGCGACCCAGTGGAGACATCGAAAGACTTGATCTTGTTGTCACGACACGCAGCAAAAATTTGGTGAGCATCACTCGACCACGCAATTGGAGTGGCCGCAAACCATCCAGGTATGTCAGCGCTGATCGTGACGAGCTCGTCACCGGTGTGACTCTCGAAAACGCGGATGGAATCCCCCAAGGAGGCGGTGGCGACGTGTTCGCCAGTTGGTGAGAAGCGGACTCCAGTGACTTGGTTGTCGTGTTCGAGCGGGCCAACGAGTCTCTCTCCAGTCGTTACGCTCCAGACGCTTGCGTCCTTGCGATTGGTTCCGGTGACGAACCTGGTCGAATCTTGGGAGACATCAACTGCCCACACTGTGTTTGTAGCCTCCGTGTCGATGACCCTTTCATCCAACTCTCCGTCCCATACGGTTGCCCCCTTGTCAGTTCCACACACGATCCACTTGTGATCCCTGGACACAGAAATGGCGTATACCCTCATTCCTGCTTGCCTTTCCACCACTTGACCATCTACTAGTCGCCATCGTCGAATGTCATTTTCGCTCCCGCCGCCCAAAAGATGCTTTCCATCAAGCTGGAAAGCAATCGTGTCTACCCACTCAGAGCGGCCGGTATCAAGCACTATTGTTTGGTCTTACCCAATGGTCAGTATCACACAATCACTCATCGGAGCTTCTACGCACTGGTGTTCATTGACGACATCCTCAGTAATGATACACAATCGTCGGTGTCGAAATGTCAAGGAGCAAGATGTTTCTGGTGCCAGTGCGCAGCATTGTTCCATAAGCACTTTTCCTTATTGTTCGCACAGGTCTTTCGTGCCTTTGACGCTCATTCTTACTCGGATCCCAGCGACATGGCCTCGTTGTGGCCACTAGGCAAGCAGTTGACGTCGGCGAAATTTTCGTTAATGCCGCTCGTTGTCCTATCCTGGGGCCTGCGAGTGTTCATCATATCTCTGCTGCAGGACTCGGTTCATGACGAGTACAATATTTCATCAATATACCAACTCGCGACAGTGACCGTGCACACCATCTGACACAATCTCTTCAACAGCGCGGTTCAAATTGCAATCGAACGTACGTCTGCCCACCCACTCAAACCTCGGCACATTTACATATGTGTGCACGTAAAGGGTGGGATACCATCCGCAAAAATAAAGAAAAACCGACATAGGTCGCCTATACGCGTTTAGGGTGACTTCGACAAAGCGGCCTCCTGGTTATACCTTGTTGGTCGGTCGCGGTGAAGTGGGACGAGATGATACGTCGTGTGACTCAGACCGTCGAAGTGTCTTTCATTTATTGTCATTTTCTTTCTTTTTTGCCTTGTGACGTGCCTAGTCTCTACTCGCTCTCTGTGTCTTGGTTCTCGTGCACCCGTAATGTGTTCGTTCTTGATGCAACAGCGCTTACCGCAGTCGCTCGTTTAACGATGCTATTTTTCCAATCCCTACGCGGCATTGTTTTATACTCCTTGTGTTTATTTGCTCATCAACTTATTTCGCTTTTGCTTTCCTTTCCGTCTCTTGTTTTTGCTGATGTTCTTCTTTCACCTCAGGTTACATTCTGACCCCGGCGCGTTTCAGCATCAATTTGGCACGCCCTTCCGTCCGTTTGGCTCCATCATCATAGGTGCGATGAGGAGCTTGCCTGAGCTCTCACCATAACATGAGCAACGACCTATCGAGGCTGTCAACTTGTCGCATTATGATTGCCAAGGTCGACCTAAGATGGAGCCTAGAAATTGCCACACAAGATGTACATACCACATCAGGCACGCTCGGTGCTCTAGCAACCACTATTTCGGTTGCCTAGACCAAATGGAGCAACCACTTGAGAGACAGAAGGTCCAATTTGACCTGGCCAGGCACCTGCGATGGCGATGGAGATGGCTGCAAGGGACGATGGTACAGAGTTGAGTTCCCATGCAAGCGCAGTTGCTGATGACTGGATCATCTTTGGCCATATCACTGAGCAAGGATGTTGGCAATCTGGAGGAGACCCATTGGAGCCTCGGTGTTGGCGAACCTGTCGCTGAGATTCGAACCCAGTGCAGGGCAAGGCCGACAGAAGGATTCGACAAGGATGAGCCACTGTTCGTCAACTGTGTAGAGGTGACAAGCGGTCTTGGAAGTCACGAGGCCGCCTGGACTCGAGCGGATTCTGCAAGGAGGAAAGTGTCCAATTCAGAGAGCTCTGCACCCGAGACGTTCACACTGCATTTACAGGATCGTTTAGCCGTGGAACAACGGAAGACTCCGGTGCACTGGAGAAGAAAGTGCGCGGGGAGAGAACAAATATGCATTTCGAGAAAATGGGGACGATGGGTATGAAATGGACAATGGATGCTGCTTGGCAGGCAGTGTCGAATTTTTGGCTCCAGTATAGCATGGCAATGGCAACTCTCATGTATCTAGATGACATGTAAACTGATGCCCGTTGAAGGATCGCCATGTCTCCGTCGTGATTCGTCGGATTTACAGCAGCTCTGATCAACTGTTCATGATTCCAACTCCCGTGTGCATAGATTCGAACAATGAAAGATACGTGGATATCCTGGTGATCTCGATCATGGATCAGCTACCAGGACTCAAGCTAATGCTACAAGGTAATGGAAATCCAAAGGAATGCAAGATGCTGATGAACCAGCATGGTATCCGCGTGGATGGCATCAAGTCACCTAGACCCATGTGTTCCGTCATCTGTGCGTGAGCCACATACCATCCATAAGGGTAACCTGACCGAAATGAGAGCATCGGCTGATCTTCGCTGATGTAGCACTGTAAGTGGAGGAATCTACGCAAAAGTAAATGACACGCACCGTTACATAAACCCTTTCGTCCGAGGGTTGAGATGGGTTATTCTCCTCTTGAACCTAACGGAATGTGAAAAGTTGTTGTCACCAAAAAAAAAAACGCACTGGGCCGGCTTCATCCGCACCCGCATAACCCTGTCCGCTACGGGAGGCACCTTCCTTTGGATGTTTGGGAACTGCAGCCTTTGCAGACGGCTTATGCTGTCATGCATGATGAGTACCTGCATCCAAGTTGGGGTACGACAAACCTTTCGTCTTCCCCCCGATCGTGCGGCAAGGCGCTGGAATAATGTGGTAACACACTACATTCGATCGACTATCAGGGAACAGCACTCACTGGCGTAGGTTGAGCTGCAGCCATCCTCGAAGGTCCCTCATTAGCATCAGCTCCTGCTGGGGGGTCCGAGGAAGACCGAGGACCGGCAGACTCGCGCGACTTCCCGGAAAGTCGACCAGGCTTAGGTGAAGTAGGCCTCTTGTTCCTCTTTCTGTCTAACCACTTTCTAATTATGGAGCGATGCCGGGGTGACTCGACAGTGTTAGTATTTTCCTCTCCATGTGTATCTGGAGGGGTCACTGGTGGAAAATGCGATGATTGGGGTACGGGACGAGACGTGCCAACCGGCGATATCTCATCCTCTGGGCCATCAGCAGAGGGTGCTTGGGACAATGACTCCAGAAGTGTCAACACAGAAGCAAGATAGACTGAAGTAATCACCGACCTCGTCATAGTCGAATGATGGAGGAGCCGGTGTGTCAGATGGTAACTCGACCTATGCTATCATGAGAACTTCCTTTGAGGAGATAACAAACAAACTGATACCTCAAGGAGACCACCATTGTCGCATTCGCCATGTCCTTTGGACTCGACCTGATTAGATTCCCCAGGAACTTCCTGTTGCATGTACACAGTGACGAAGTCAGTGCAACTATTTTGGTATCGAAATGACGAGATCCTACCGGAGTGGAACTAGATACATTGCCATCATGGTTGCCCTCACTTCGTTGAACTTCTTCACGAGTAGAAACCTACATATTCATATTGTCAACACGGGGCTTATTTGAGGTACAAAGAGTATAAGGGCACAAATGCTTACATTGAATGGACCATACGACTCTGGCAGAAACTTGCCAGGATCATGAATTGCGATTTTGCCATCACGTTGTCCAGTCGCAAGATGGCTGCTGTCCGACGAAATGGCGACTGACCATATTTCTTCGCCGCCATCAATGGGTGACCCGATGCAAGTGAGGGTCGATGTGTCCAGGAACAAGATGAAACGGCCTGCATGGGTAGCGATGAATTTGTCATTGGTAGCTAGAACGATGGAGCGGACGTCGTCGTCATCATGGAGGGTTTGTGATTCAGCCAATTGGGTCCCAGTGGAGGAGTCAAATGCCCTGATTTTGTTGTCGCGACATGCAGCAAAAATTCGCTGACCATCGCTTGACCACGCGACAGGAGTGATCGCACCATATTCAGGTGCACCAATATGATTGATGGTTACGAGTTCATCACCTGTATGACTGTCGAAAATGCGGATTCTCGTACTGCAAGCAGTGGCAATACGGTCGCCAGTTGGGGAGAATCGGATTCCAACAACATCCGCGTCATGTTTGAGTGGGCCGACAAGTCTCTGCCCAGTTGTTATACTCCAGATGTTCGCTTCGTACGCACGGGTTCCGGTAGCGAACTTGGTCGAGTCTGGGGAGGCGTCGACTGCATCCAAATCGTTTTCGCTTTCCACGTCGACAACTTTTTCTTGCATCTCTCCGTCCCATACGCTTGCCCCCGCGCGATAAGTCGCACAAACTATCCACTTGCGATTTCTCGACACCGAAATGGCCTGTAACTGTATTCCCGCTTGCCTTCTGACCTCTTGGCCATCTGGAAGTCGCCATTGCCAAATCCCATTGCTAGTCCCACCGAAAACGTGCTTTCCGTCGGGGTGGAACGCAACTGCCCACACCGGATCAGAGTAACCGGCGTCAAGTAGTACCGTTTGGTCTTACTGCATAGTCAGCATTCCCCAGTCACTCCCGGGCAGGGCTGCTACGTACCAGCATTCGTCGACGACATTCCCACCAGTGGTGCACAGTCGTGGGGTCCAAAGAGTGAAAAAATAAGATGTTTCGACTTGTTCGTGGTGCGCAAACGTTCATAAACACGTTTTCGTATGCTCAATCTGGTCTGCTCATGCTGTGCCTCAGCTACGTAGTAGGGGACCTCATTGCGAAAACCAGACAATCAGCCACCGGCTGCAGGACTCGATTCGCGACGAGTGTACAATTCGCATTGAATAAACAACGTGTGACATACCACCCATCTCGCGCTTCCTGCGTATCTCTCCAGACCTCGAGCGGTCGTGTTCACACACAGCTTTGTTGACGCTAGCAGTGTGCAGTCGGACGATCAATGAGTCGTTCCTTTGTCTACCAGGGCGGGCTGTCTCAAAGACGACGGTATAGAAACTATAGAAACTCCGGAAATTGCTCTCAAGCACTATCTTGGGGTGTTGGAAACGAGCGCACCATATCGTCTAATGCGTTCTATTGCCATTCAATACAGGATGGAAGTGTCGTGATACTCCGCTAAACAGGGAAGAACAACCCATTTGCTGACTATCGCAGTACTTTGACTGATGTACAACGGTCGCTTGACACGTATGTGTCATGCAGCCAGTACGCTTCCCCGGAGTGTGTATACTGGTATATGTACAGGTGTGGCAAAGCGCCGATGGGTATGATGGGCATAGGGGTTACGATGACACACGCGTCGCTGCCGACTCCCGAAAGAGCATCTGTCGCGTCCTCGCATTTCACCAACGGGTGACTGACACGGTTCCTTGTACGCCTATACGAATATGACCGCAAGAATTCTACTTGGTTACCGCGTTGCTGAGGAACACCCTGTGGTTTTACCGTCTCGAACAGGATCAGTACAGCCATGTGGGTGCACAAGTGTTGAACGTGAAGGGAATGTACACGCGAGCAAAGAACTGCATGGTCGCTGTGAATATATCCACGAGTCATCGTGTATTGCATTGAATCACCTGGATCAGTGCGTCCCATCTTGTGTAACTGAGCGACAACACAACATCCACGTAGGAAACGCGATCGAAACAATTGACACGCCAGTTTCTTGTTGGTGCTGATTGACCGTAAGTCTAACTGTAGGTGAAAGAAAGGTAACACGCACCGTTAGGTGGACCCTCCCGGGAGAGGGTTGAGATGAATTGGTCATTTCTTGCACCTAATGGAACATGAACTGTCACGACGTGTTCTACCATCACGAGAAAAAAACGTACCGAGCCGGTTTCGTCTGTGCCCGCAGAGCGTTGGCCACTGCGCAAGGTGTCTTTGTTCGGATGTTTGCGAACAGTAGCCTTGGCAGATGATTTATCCTGTAATGTGTCATGAGTCCTTGCATACAAACTCAAGGTCCAACGAACCTCTTGTGTCCGCCACGATGTCGCAACTGTTCGCTGGAATGATATGTTAGACACGAAATCTCAATGTCTATCTAGAAAGAGTACTAACCGGCCTGCGTTGACCTGCGGCCATCCACGAAGGTCCCTGTTGTGTGGCATGGACTCTTGCTGGCAAGCGGGAAGGTGATCGAGGATCGGCCGGCTCGCGCGACTTCCCGGAAAGTCGACCCGGCTCAGGTGAAGTAGGCCTCTTGTTCCTCTTTCTGTCTAACCACTTTCTAATTATGGAGCGATGCCGGGGTGACTCGACAGTGTCAGTATTTTCCTCTCCATGTATCTCTGGAGGTGGGGTTACTGGTGGGAAATGCGATGGTTGTGGTATGGGACGAGACAAGCCAACTGGCGATATCTCATCCTCTGGGCCATCAGCAGAGGGTGCTTGGGACAATGACTCCAGAAATGTCAGCACAGAAGCAAGATAGACTGAAGTAATCACCGACCTCGTCATAGTCGAATGATGGAGGAGCCAGTGTGTTAGATGGCAACTCGACCTATGCTATCATGAGAACTTCCTTTGAGGAGATAACAAACAAACTGATACCTCAAGGAGACCACCATTGTCGCATTCGCCATGTCCTTTGGACTCGACCTGATTAGATTCCCCAGGAACTTCCTGTTGCATGTACACAGTGACGAAGTCAGTGCAACTATTTTGGTATCGAAATGACGAGATCCTACCGGAGTGGAACTAGATACATTGCCATCATGGTTGCCCTCATTTCGTTGAACTTCTTCACGAGTAGAAACCTACATATTCATACCGTCAACACGGGGCTTATTTGAGGTACAAAGAGTATAAGGGCACAAATGCTTACATTGAATGGACCATACGACTCTGGGAGAATCTTGCCGAGATCACGAATTGCGATTTTGCCATCATATTGTCCAGTCGCAAGATGGCCGCTGTCCAATGAAATGGCGACTGACCATATTTCTTCGCCGCCATCAATGGGTGACCCGATGCAAGTGAGGGTCGATGTGTCCAGGAACAAGATGAAACGGCCTGCATGGGTAGCGATGAATTTGTCGTTGGCGGCTAGAGCAATGGAGCGGACATTGTCGTCATCATGGAGGGTTTGTGATTCAGCCAATTGGGTCCCAGTGGAGGAGTCAAATGCCCTGATTTTGTTGTCACGGCATGCAGCAAAAATTCGCTGACCATTGCTTGACCACACAATGGGAGTGATCGCACCATAACTAGGTGTACCAACATGATTGATGGTTACGAGTTCATCGCCTGTATGACTGTCGAAAATGCGGATCTTCGTATTGGAGACGGTGGCAATACGGTCACCAGTTGGAGAGAATTGGATTCCAACAACCCAATCGTCATGTTTGAGTGGGCCGACAAGTCTCTGCCCAGTTGTTATACTCCAGATGTTCGCTTCGTACGCACGGGTCCCGGTGGCGAACTTGGTCGAGTCTGGGGAAACGTCGACTGCATCCAAATCATTTTCGCCTTCCACGTCGACTACCTTTTCTTGCATCTCTCTATCCCATACGCTTGCCCCCGTGCCAAAGGTCCCGCAAACTATCCACTTGTGATTTCTTGACACCAAAATGGCCTGTAGCTTTATTCCCACTTGCCTTCCGACCTCTTGGCCATCTTCAAGCCGCCAGCGTCGAACCCCAGAGTGATTCCCACCCAAAACATGCTTTCTGTCTGGGTGGAACGCAGCTGCGTATACTGTAAGTGGAAACTCACTGCTACCAGCCTCAAGTACTAATGTTGGGCCTTGCCAAATTGTCAGTACCCCACAATGCTTGCTCAGAACCGTCACTCACCGGTATTCGTCGACGACATTTTCACCAATTACACAGTCGTGGGGTTTGAAGAGTGAAACACGAGGACTCGTAGTTGCTTCATAATCCTGTGCCGTGTCTCTGGCGCTTATTCTTACTCGGACCCCAGTTAGGTGACCTGATGGCGAGCAGTCAATATCGGCGAAGGCCCTGTCTTCGTTGCCACGCGTAGTCCAATCCAGGGGCCTTCGAGTGCTCATCATATCTTGATCGCAGGACCGGGTTCACGACGAGTGGGCGATTCGCAACGAACCAGCTCACGACATGCGCCGAACAAAATTCGACACGCTCCCATAACGGGGCGGTCAAAATCCAGTCGAACGTACGTCCACGCACCTACTCACACCACGTCACATTCACATATGTGTGCAGGCCAGTCGTTTTCGCGTTCCCTACTAGGTGTCTCTCCCGAGCTCGAGCCAATGCGCTCGGCCCTTTTTGTCGTCAAGATACCAAGCCTTCAGTCTGATTCTTCCATCGTCGGATGACACCGAGTCCAGGGAGGCTGACATGGCTGATATCCTGTCCCGAACCCTGGTTGGAAACGGACGATAACACAGCTGTTTCCCACATGCTCGCATTTCATTGTAGTATCTATACGTATTGCTTTGGATCACCTAAATCAATGCCTCCCGTCTTGTGTAACCGAGCGACAACACAACATCCACGTAGGAAACGAGACCGAAAAAGTAGAGATGCCTACTTCTTGTTGATGCTGATTGGCCGTAAGTCTCACAATAAAGGTTAAAGAAAACTAATGAGCACCGTTAGATGGACGCCAGCAGCTGAGCGTCGAGATGGATCGTTCGTTTGTTGCGCCTAGTAGTAGGACGTGAGCGGTTGTGACGAATTTTACCATCACCAGAAAACAACGGACTGCGCCAGCTTCGTTTGCGCCGCCAAAACCTTCTTTGCGGCCTGAAGGGACCTTGTTCGGATGCTTGGGAACAGTAGTCTTCACAGGTGATTTATTCTGTAATGTGTAATGAGTCTCTGTATACAGGCTCGAGACACAACGAGCCTCTGGTGTTTCCCATGATGTTGCGACTGTTCGCTAGAATGACATGTTAGATGTACCACATCTGAATGATTAAGGAGGAGGACTCACTGGCCTGCGTTGACCTGCAGCCATCCACGAAGGCCCCCTGTGTGTGGGACCCACTCCTGCTGGATGGGGAGGAGATGGACAGTCGACAGGCTCGCGCGACTTTCCAGAACGTCGATCCGGCTTATGTGAAGCCGGACCCTTGTTACCCTTTCTTTGTAGCCATTTTTTGAACATCGACCGGCTCTGAGGTGAGGGGACAACGGCGAGGCTTTCCTGCGGACACGCCTCCGGATTGGCTGGTGGGGCATCCGACAGTTGTGGTGTGACGTGAGATGAGCTAACTGGTGGTATCTCATCCTCCCGGCCGTCGGCAGACGACGCCCGGGACAGTGACTCCGGCAACTTCAACACAGAAGCAAGAGGAGAATAAAGTGATCACTCACCTCGTCATAGTCAAATTGAGGAGCTGGCGTGCTCAATGGCACCTCGACCTGCACCATCATGAGAACTCGTTTTGAAGGGAAAATGAACAATAAATACTTCGAGAAGATTATCTTCATCTTTGTTGTGACCCCTGGGCTCGAATGTACTAGGCTCGTCAAGACCATGCTGTTGTGCGTACCCCAACGAGTTAGCACGATTTTGTTAGTGATGGAATGACAAGCTCATACAAGGTTAGAGTTGGGCTCCTTGTTGTCATGACCGCCGGATGTTGGAGGCTGCTCGTTTTTTTCTACTTTTTCTCGGATAGGTACCTATATATAGGAGATGGAATGGAGATTATTTGACATGCTGGGACTACAAAGCTACAGATACTTACATGGAATGGTCCATACGACTCTGGGAGAATCTTGCTGAGATCACGAACGATGATTTTCCCGTCATCCCGTCCAGTCGCCAAATAGCTACTGTCCGCAGAGATAGTAATTGAATGAATTCTTTCACCGTCCTCAATGCCAGACCCAATCCGAGCCAGCGTCGATGTGTCCAGGAACAAAATAGAATGCCCTGAAAAGGTAGCAATAAATTTGTGGTTGGCGGCTAGAGCAATCGAGGCAAAGTAGTAGTTGCTTTCGTCAGGGGAAATTTGCAGTTCAGCAAGGAGGGATCCAGTGGAAACATTAAAAGATCTGATTTTCCCATCCTCGGATGTCGCAAAAATTTGC
>JBBPSW010000328.1:0-12688 GCA_038093775.1 Butyriboletus pseudospeciosus | reverse complement strand
TGCAATGGTATTGCTGTTTTAAAATGGCCATATCTCCACAGCCACTGGGCCAAATCACATGACCCAGGGACCGATTTGTAGCCAAGAGTTTGTACTTTGTTTGGTCACACCAAAGCTGAGCGCAGTTTCCACAGGTGTTTGCGGTGCACTTCGCGCACCGCGTCCAGGTTAGTTATTGCAACGGTTTTGGAGGTCACTGTACCATTGCTCAGTAAGCTTGGTGTTTCATTAGGACAAAACTCCTTAACTGTCCTTCAGCCCTCCCAGCCAAACTACAGGAGACGAATGTGTCGTCTACACCCCATACAACAGTAACCCTAGTACTGTACCTGAAGAGTAGGATCCTTTTCCTCCCAGTATTGAGGAGTTGAGACAAGTCACTGACACCCCTGACGATCAGTGTCTATCAAGAGAGAAGAGACCCCCTACACCCCTCTCGCTTTCTTCACTGAAGAATCAGAGGTGGACATCAAATCAGAGACTGAGAGTAGCATTGAGTTTGTAGATGAACTAGTAAACATATGCCTCAGAGACCACATCGCAGCCTACAAGGAAGCTGCCAAATAGAATGTTAGGAGATTGCATAGCCACCTAAGTTCTTATGTCACAAGAAGTCCCACTCCAAGATACTCGCCATATTGGGCAGTATCCTCAACGTATCACCTGAGCACCCCTGTCTGCTCACCCACACCATTAGCCCAACCTGTCAACTGGGAATGGATTCACACTGCTAATTCTCATGCCTCCCCCAACACCTCCCCCAGTATTGAACAGTCTGATGCAACTCTTGTCAAACCTCTCAATTATCATCTACATCAAGCATTTGTCCTGTCTGAACTCTCGGATTTTATTCAACAAGCAATACAAGTGGGTGTTCACGAGGAGAGAAGGAGACACGAGATTCAGGAGATTAGACATCAGGTCCATGCAGCTCAAGACCATATCAAGGAATGACTACATCTGGAGGAGAGATCTCCATCCCCTACATCTTCTGATTCTGAGTTTGATAATTTCCCCCCTTGCTGGTACCGGTGTACTTGTCATCACAGCCCTTTCCACATCTCTCCTTTTTGACCCTGAAAGACACTTAGGCCACCTCTTCCTTTCCATTAAAGTATCTACGTGAGCAGACGTAGCTAGCTGGGCACCTCCTGTAATAAGATGAGTTCCCCAAGTCCCTCTACAGCCCGTCTTTATTCGCCCAGACACACCCACTCCTCAACCCACTCCTCCAGCCTATCAGAGAAGGCTTTCTGAACCAGAAGAGCAACCTGAAGAAGGAGAACTATTGGGTTCTGATCAGGAGAATCAGCCTCCATCTCCCACACCGATCTCAAGGAGAGTAACTGAATGAACTGTGTTCTATTCACATTCCTCTATATATTCACATCTCTTCTTGTGTTACTTATCTTTCTTGTGCTGCACACCGTCCCCAAAGGAAACCCTTTGCTATCACCATTAACTGAAACTTCTTCCTCATTAGCATTATTATTGGGGAAGCTAACCTTGTAAAACAAGAAATCAAAAAGACTGAACAAACAGAACAACCAGCTTGGCCTAAACCGGAAGATAATGGTTGGACAAATAATGAAAATGCTTGGCAGGCCCAACCTATAACCGAACCCAACCAGGAACCATTACGAGAAACCCCTGCGTGGATTGAGTGGTTCTTTAATTCAATCTTACCTTTCATGATCCAAACAATCACTTCCTGATTCTTCTATTCTCATTTCCAAACCAATCACGCTATCACACAAGGCTCTCCTTACCTAACAGGATCAATCACCACAGAGTATTTCTCCACGCCAACTGAGTTAAGTACTGAAGCTCAGTGGGAATTAGACTCGACCACGAGATCCCCAGTTTAGTGGAAGACACTGATTGATTGTGTATTCTTGGTTCTTTAATCTAACCTCTTTTACCCTTGCCCAATCATGACTTTCAACCCAAGGAGATTCAACTCGACTGAGTTCATGAATGATCTGTGTGATGCCAGAGATCTTGAGCAGCAGCTCATCATGATCGCCATGCAACTTGGTGTGATGACACAATACACCATAAGCGTTGAAAATGACCTTGCACAAGCAAACACCCAAATTGCAGCAATACCACCAGTACCGGTAATACCAGCTGCCAAAGCAACCAAGAAGGTTGAGGTATTCTCTGATCCTAGAGAATTCAAAGGAGAGATTGCCAAATTCAAAGAATGGTGGCTCAAAATGAAAACCTATATCGATCTCAACTGTGACGCAATACCAAAAGGGTCTTTTGAAGCAGTAGTGGCTGTTCTATCAAGAATGACAGCACCATGTGCTGGAACCTTCACCGCACAATGTCTAGACCTGGGACGAGTATACACCTGGGACGATCTCATCAGAGACCTTCAAAAACAATATTGACCAACTGCTAAACCTGACTGGGCTCTCCAAAAACTCTGGAATCTCAAACAAGGATCTATAAGAAGTACTGACTTCATAGATCAATTCAAGAAGCTGGCAAAAGAAGCTGACATCTCAGGAACCCACACCACCAATATTCTTGAAATGAATATGAACCCTGAGATCCGAGATTTGATCATCAGAGAAGGCGAACGAGAGGTCTACAACCTAAACCTCTATGCCCAGGCTGTAATCAATACTGGCAAAAAGATAGAAACCATCATGTTTCTAAAGAAGAGATGAACTGGACAAACATTTTCCTCTTCTTCTAAGAGTTACTTCCAACCAAAGCAGTTTCATGATCCTAATGCAATGGATGTCGACGCTCTAGATGAAGCATCAGACAAATCCAAAATTGAAGAACATATCGATGCCTTCGAGAAGAGACAGAAAAGAAAACGACCCTCTGGATGTTTCAATTGTGGACAAAAAGGCCACAATAAGAGTGAATGCCGCAAGCCATCTACTAAATGCAATGAGTGCAGATGGCATCAAGGAGGTCATAAGAAGACCTGTTCCAAGATGAAGAAGATCCGTGCTCTTGATGAGACCCCTTCAATGGACAAGGGAAAAGGCAAAGCAACTTGAATGATCTGGGTGTTCAAGCTGCTAGTATCCCAAATGATTCACTAAGTACATCTTTTGTAAATTATTCTTGCAGCCAAGTGGGGTCTCCAATAGATTTGGAGCTCGGCCAGGGCTCTAAACCAGTGCTTGATTCTGCTTTAAGGAACCTTTCTTCCCAAATCCCAGATACTACTAACATTTGCAGTGCGAAACAAGAATTGACATTACAGATTGACATCGCCTCTGATCATGATCGAGATCAGTTCATGAATACTAAGGTCCTACTCAACAGTGGAGCTAACGCTATCTATATTGACAGATCTTATGCAAGAGAGAAGCAAATTCCTCTTTTGAAGAACGATAAACCAATCCCGGTATACAATGTCGATGGATCACATAATACCAACGGAACAATGACTCATTATGCCGAAATTGTCATTAGGTTTCAGGATCACTATGAGCGAACCTGTGCCGAAGTAACTGATCTAGGGAAAAATCAGATGATACTTGGCCACTCATGGTTGCATCACCATAATCCTGCGATCGATTGGACTACTGGACTAGTCCACATGACATGCTGTCCCCCTTCGTGTAAAACTCTGAATGGAACATCAAAGTTCATCAGATAAATACAATCAGAAGAACGAGACTTTTTACAATAGATCTTTACACTCAAACAAGAAGAGCCAGTAAAGAAATCTGACCCAAAACCCAAAGATCTTGTACCACGAGTATACCACAAGTATCTTACAGTCTTCTCAAAGAAAGACTCCAAGCGAATGCTGATTCGCAAACCTTGGGGTCATGCTATTGAACTGAAAGATTCCTTTGTTGCCAAGAAAGAACAATTGATTCCCCTTTCACCTATGGAACAACAGGAAGTATCAGACTTCATAGATGATCAACTCGAAAAGGGATATATACACCCTTCTAAATCCCCACAGACTTCTCCTGTCTTCTTCATTCCAAAGAAGGATGGACGGAAATGTATGGTACAGGATTACCAATACAATAATGAACATATGATCAAAAACAACTATCCTCTATCCTTGATCTCGCAACTCATTGATTGACTGCAAGGATCAAAATGGTTTATGAAAATTGATCTTTGCTGGGGATACAACATCAGAATCAAAGAAGGCGACGAATGGAAAGCCACTTTCGTCTGTCATTGAGGATCCTTCGAACCCTTAGTAATGTACTTTGTGTAACAACCATGGATCAAGTTGTTGGGCAATGGACCAAACCAGAGAAGGGACAGTGATAGAGGCCAGAGGCCAGTCTATAGAGGGTATCCAATGGGAGCATGACAAGGATGTTAAAGATGGGGAGAGTTGGCTGGCAACTCGGGGGTTTATATACTCTACTGGTGTTTGTATCTATGTACAGTAGATCTAGAGATATTAGATCTAGAGATATTACATGAGGTAGCAGCATGTATCAGTACAGCAATGCATAGCCATGGACGGACATTAAGTATAGCCTTGGTATCCATGGGGATATATGATATCAGGTAAGGTCTGGGTCATAAGGCAGTGATGATAAGCGGATATAGATAGGTCATGAGTATAGCCTCGAGGTGTGGCTATGGGGATCAGTGGTGATAGTTAGGACATGCACTAGACATGAGGCAGCAACCGGGCTGTGTCATGGCAGTGTCAGGCACTGATGTATGTTGTCAGGCACAACATGTGTTCGTGATGTCATCAGGGTAACCTCAGGGGTTAGGTTAGCAGAACCGTTTAACCAATAACCGCTAGGATTAGGTTAACAGATGTTAGGTTAACTCGATAACTGTAACACTTCGGGTTATGCAACTCCCCAGCAACATTTCAAATGATGATGAACGAACTATTTGCCAATATGACTGATGTCATGGTCATCTATATCAATGACCTTATGATCTTTACAAAATCTGATGATATTGCCCACCATGAACGCATTGTTGCAAAAGTCCTCCAACATCTATAAGATAATGATCTCTTTGCAAAACCAGAAGAATGCACCTTTAGTACTAAGGAAGTGGAATTCCTTGGTATGATCATCTCTAGAGATGGGATACAGATGGATCAGACCAAAGTATCTGCCCTTACACAATGGCCTACTCCTACCAACGTCAAAGGTGTATGGAGTTTCCTTGGATTTGCTAACTTCTATCAACAATTCATACAAGGATATGTGCAAGTCACACGACCACTGCATGATCTCACTAAAAAGGATATTCCTTTTGTTTGGACCGATGAACGACAACAAGCATTTGACATGCTTAAATCACAATTCACTTCTGCCCCTATTCTAGCATATCCAGCTATAGATGCTACCTTCCATCTAGAAATGGATGCGTCGCTTTATGCCACTGGCACAGTATTATCTATTCAACAAAATGACAAATGGCACTCTGTCGCATATTCCTTCCATGCCTTATCAGCTGCAGAATGGAATTACCCTGTTGCTGATCAGGAAATGCTCAGTGTCATTCGTAGTCTTCAACAATGGTGACACTACCTTGAAGGTACTCGTCATGAATTTGAGATTTGGAATGATCATGCCAACCTTCAATGGTTCATGAAACACCAAGACCTCAATCGTCATCAAGCCCGATGGGCTCAATATTTATCTCACTTCTGCTTCAAATGGCTTCATAAGCCTGGTGCTACTATGGGCAAAGCTGATGCTTTATCCCATCGAGAAGACCATTCCACTGGAACCAATTCCAATAATAAAGGAATACAAGTTATCACTTCTTCCTCTCTCCGTAGTGTTACAGAAAACTCAAAAACCATTCATATCAACACTGATTCTGATACCATAATCACAAAAATCAAAAATGCAATACATCTCCTTAAAGAGTCTGACATCATTAACCTAAAAGAAAAACACCAAATCGAGACGCAAGATGACAATCTACTATATGACCAAAAGGGAAAACTCTATGTCCCTGATGACCAATCATTACGCATGGAAATCATATGCCTACATCATGACACTCCTATTGCTGGACACCCTGGAGTCAAAAAGACCCTAGATCTAATCCAACAAAGTTATGCTTGGCCTGGAATGAACACTCTTGTGAAAGAGTATGTATCATGATGTGAACGTTGTGCTAGATGCAAACCAACCAACATTGCCCCACCCAGCAAACTTCACCCCTTAGATCTCCCAAACATGCCATGGATTGAAGTCACGGCCGACTTCACCACTGACTTACCACTATCACATAGTTTTGATTCTATTCTCGTCATCATTGATCAATTCTCTAAAGAAATAGAATTCATCCCCTGCAATAAGATGGTTACCGCCATGGAAACGGCACGACTATATTTAAACCACGTCTGGAAGAATCATGGCCTTTCATGAGCTATCGTATCTGATCGAGGCCCCCAGTTCGCCTCTCAGGTAATGAAAGATCTATGCAAACGTTTAGGCATTCAACCTAAACTCTCCATGGCATTTCATCCTCAGACTGATGGACAGACTGAGCAGATGAATAGAGACCTTTAACAGTACCTTCGTTTGTTTACTGCTGAAAGGCAGAACGATTGGGTTGATTGGCTATCCCTAGCCCAATTCTTCTATAACACTAAGAAGCAGGTCTTGATCCAAAAGTCACCTTTTGAAGTCACATACTCCTATATGCCATGCATGGGCTTTGAACATAAGGTTGCAAACGCACCAGCTGCTGAGCAGTTCACTACCTCTATGGAGGATGTCTTAACCAATACCCAAACCAACCTAGAGAAGGCTCAATCACACATGAAAGTTCAAGCAGATAAGCATCGCTCTGAACCTCCTAAATATACGGTTAATGATAAGGTTTGGCTCTCAACTGAAAACTTTAAATTAACCTTCGCTTCCAAGAAGCTCATGGAACGATGGCTTGGCCCATACGTCATTACAAAACTGATCAGAGATAACGCAGTGAAACTGCACCTACCATGATCAATGAGAATTCATCCTGTCGTGAATATCTCTCGTGTTCGCCCTTACAAGGAATGCCTTGAAGGACAAACCACATTCTGTCCTGGACCCGTAGAGGTCACAGAAGATAGAGAGATTGAATATGAGGTTGACTATATTGTCAACACCCGCTTTAAACAAAATTGCCTTGAATATCTTGTCCATTGGAAAGGATACTCAGATGAAGAACAAACCTGGGAACCCCTAAAGAACCTTGAAGGTTCTCACGACGCTGTAAAAGAATTCCATCGCTTATATCTCAATGCACACCATGACGAATCCGCTTATGCCAATCAGATTTCCTTTCTGCTTTCACGGATTTCAGTGAACCCTGTCAGGATATCCAATCCTGCAGCCTACCCTTTAATCACCTGGAAGTCAATTTTTAAAGATGGGATAGTGTTACAGATGCTCTATTTTTCCCTTCATTTTCCCTATTTTTCCTGATTTTATCTGAGTGATTTCGCATTTAGCCCCTATCTTTAACCTGTATCATCTGAACACCTAAATGCTCATCCCTCATGGCGATCCGGACCTTCGCCCCATGGGCAAACCCATGCAGCCTCATGCCCTCCTCATGTTCCACTCTATATCTTCACCTGTGTCTTATCTTTGCTGCCACTTTAATCTCCTTCACTGTTACAATTTTCATTCTCTTTCATTGTATCATCCTTTTCTCTGAATACTCCTACCATCGTACATGGAGGACCACCTACATCTCCAACACGAGTTACCTACTCTTAGTCACCATTGATTCCATTTCATTTCGCCTCCTTGACTGACTCATTCCTTATCTTTCATCTCCATCCTCCTCTTGTTCTATGACCTTCCTCTTTGCTCCTTTCCTTTCCTAGCCTGGTCCATGCGCATCTCTCTTCCCTATAAATAATTCACCAACTTGTCCCTGTACTACATTCTCGATCTTGCTTTGCAATACTAGCGTTCTACATCTGGAATCATCCTTGAGCAAACTAGTCCTCCGAAGTGTCTGTTGACACTGCTTCCTTCGAGCTTAGTCTAGAATCCAGGAACGTTACGCTCCCAAGAAGTCAGTCTCCTCGTGAGCATTGCCTTGGTAGATAACTAGTAGACGGATTCCACCTTCGTATGCTATGCATAACATTCGCCTCATGTATGTTTCACATTCGCCTCATGGCCTTATCTATGACTTGTCCTCCTCATGTCTCTCATTACCACTTGCCTCAAGGCAAGGCAGTACTGATCCATGCCTCCTCCTCATGTTTGTCATAGCTACGCACAGGATATCTCTTAGATCTAGTGTACACAAGTGTAAACCCCTGAGTAGTATATAAAGACCCAAGTTGCCACCAGAGGACCTCAGTTTTGTCCTCTTGGTTTTCTCCCATCCTCACTCATACCTGCTGTGGTCTAAGGGTTTCTACCTCTGGTAGCTGATCCTATCTTTGCCTAGGGAATACCATTGCTCAGTGAGCTTGGTGTTTCATTAGGACAAAACTCCTTAACTGTCCTTCAACCCTCCCAGTCGAACCACAGAAGACGAACGCGTTGTCTACACCCCGCATACAGTAACCCTAGTACTGTACATTGAAGAGTAGGATCCTTCCCCTCCCAGTATTGAGGAGTTGAGACAAGTCACTGACACCCCTGACGATCAGTGTCTATCAAGAGAGAAGAGACCCCCTACACCCCTCTCGCTTTCTTTGCTGAAGAATCAGAGGCAGACATCAAATTGGAGACTGAGAGTAGCGTTAGCATAGTAGATGAACTTGTTAATGTATGCCTCAGAGACCGCATCACAGCCTACAAGGAAGCTGCCGAACAGAACGTCAGAAGATCGCATAGCCACCTGAGTTCTTACATCACAAGAAGTCCCGCTCCGAGATACTCGCCATATCGGGCAGTATCTTCAATGTATCACCCAAGCACCCCTGTCCGCTCACCCATGCCACTAGCCCAACCTGTCAACTGGGAATGGATTCACACCGTTGATTCTCATGCCTCCTGCCATGCCTCCCCCAGTATTGAACGGTCCAACCCTACTCTTGTCGAACCTCTCGATTATCATTTACATCGAGCATTCGTCCTGTCCGAACTCTCAGATTTTATTCAACAGGCAATATGAGTGGGTGTTCATGAGGAGAGAAGGAGACAACAGATTCAGGAGATTAGACATCAGGTCTGTGCAGCTTGAGACTGTATTGAGGAATGATTATGTCTGGAGGAGAGATCTCCATCCCCTGCATCTACTGATTCTGAGTTTGATAATTTCCCCCCTCGCTGGTACTGGTGTACTTGTCATCGCAGCCCTTTCCACATCTCTCCTTTTTGACCCTGAAAGACACTTAGGCCACCTCTTCATTTCCATTAAAATATCTATGTGATCGGACGTAGCTGGTGTTACAATTTTCATTCTCTTTCATCGTATCATCCTCTTCTCCAAATACTCCTACCATCATACATGGAGAACCACCCACATCTCCAACACGAGTTACCTACTCTAGTCAATGTGGGCTCCATTTCATTTTGCCTTCTTGACTGACTCGTTCCTTATCTTTCATCTCTGCTCTTCTCTTGTTCTATGACTTTTCTCTTTGTTCCTTTCCTTTCTTAGCTTGGTCTGTGTGCATCACTCTTCCCTATAAATAGTTTACTGAATCGTTCCTGTACTACATTCTTGATCTTGCTTCGCAATACCAGCGTCTCATATCTGGAATCATCTTCGAGTCTCTAAGTCCTTCGGGTGTCCATTGACACCATTCCTTTCAAGCCTAGTCCTAGGATCCAGGAATGTTACGCTCTCCAGAAGTCGGTCTCCTTGTGAGCATCGCCTAGAGAGATAACTAGTAGCCGGATTCCATCTTCGTATGCTACGCGTAACAATATCTAAGAGATGAACTGCAAGGCCTTATGACTAAAACTGAGATAGACTCTAGCTTGAAGACTGGGTTATCTTTCCTCAAACTGTGAACATGTATAACGACTTTCAAGGATGTTCAGAAGTATCCATTCTTGTAAAGCTTATGGAGAGTCACATGACAGGTTGATGTGCTGATAGGAACCCTCCCCTTCCACCATGTGAGAGAGTTGATGAAGAGCAAACAGTGCCACATCATGAGAAAAATGGCCATTCTATATCTGTTACAATTTTCCCTTTCTCTCACTGTTCTCTCTCTTTGTACCATCATGGACTCTCTTTCTTGCCTCATCCTTGTACTTATTTCTTATGCCCTTTCTCTTCATCGTTCCCTCATCATTTCTCCTTGTTCTCCTTGTACTTATTTCTTATAGCCATCTCCTTCTTCTTCATTGTCTTCTCTTCTCTTCTACTTCTCCTCCTTGCTCTTCTTGATACATTCCTAGAGAATGTTACTTACTTCTTCGTTTCATTACTTACCTACACTTACCATTGCAACCAACTGTAGATACTTCTGTTCCAGTATCTACTCATGTACTTCATTCTTGATCTTCGCAATACTAGCGTCTTATATCTGGAATCACCTCTGAGTGAAACACCAAGCTCACTGAGCAATGGTATTTCCTAGGCAAAGATCGGATCAACTACCAATGTGCAACAGAGGTAGGAACCCTTTGACCACAGCAGGTATGAGTGAGGATGGGAGAAAACCAAGAGGACAAAACTGAGGTCCTCTGGTGGTGACTTGGGCCTTTATATACTACTCAGGGGTTTACACTTGTGTACACTAGATCTAAGAGATATCCTGTGTGTTGCTATGACAAACATGAGGAGGAGGCATGGATCAGTACTGCCTTGCCTTGAGGCAAGCAATAATGAGAGACATGAGGAGGACGAGTCATAGATAAGGCCATGAGGCGAATGTGAAACATACATGAGGCAAAGGAGATTAAAGTGGCAGCAAAGATAAGACACAGGTGAGGGTGTAGAGTGGAACATGAGGTAGACATGAGGCTGCACTGGTTTGCCCATGAGGCAAAGGTCTGGATCACCATGAGGATTGAGCATTTAGGTGTTCAGGTGATAGAGGTTAAAGATAGGGGCTAAATGTGAAATCACTCAGATAAAGTCAGGAAAAATAGGGAAAATGAAGGGAAAAATAGAGCATTTGTAACACTATCCCATCTTTAGAAATCGACTTTCAGGTGATTAAAGGGTAGGTTGTAGGATTGGATCGCCTGAGAGGGTTTGCCAAAATCCATGAAGGTGGAGAGGAAGTCTGATTGACATAAGTGGATTCGTCATGGTGCATTGGGGTGTAAGCGATGGAATTCTTTTACAGCATCATTAGAGCCTTCAAGGTGTTTCAGGGGTTCCCAGGTTCGTTCCTCATCTGAATATCCTTTCCAATGGACAAGGTATTCAAGGCGGTTTCATTTAAAGCATGTGTCAATGATATAGTCAACCTCATATTCGATCTCTCTGTCTTCCGTGACCTCTACTGGTCCAGGACAGGATGTGGTTTGGCCCTCAAGACGTTCCTTGTAAGGGCGAACACAAGAGATGTTCACAACAGGGTGAATCCTCATTGATTGTGGTAGATGCAGTTCTACTGCATTATTTCCGATTAGTTTCATAATAACATATGGGCCAAGCCATCATTCCATGAGCTTCTTTGAAGCACATGTCAATTTAAGGTTTTTGGTGGAAAGCCAAACTTTATTATTAATTGTGTATTTAGGGGGTTCAGAGTGATGTTTATCTGCCTGAACTTTCATGCATGATTGAGCCTTCTCTAGGTTGGCTCGGGTATTGGTTAGGATTTCCTCCATAGAGGTAGTGAACTGCTCAGCAGCTGGGGCATTGGCAACCTTATGTTTGAAGCCCATTCGTGGCATATAGGAGCGTGTGACCTCAAAAGGTGACTTTTGGGTAGAAGCCTACTTCTTAGTATTATAGGAGAATTGGGCCAATGGTAGCCAATCAACCCAGTCGTTCTGTCTTTCAGCAGTAAACAGACAGAGGTACTATTGAAGATCTCTGTTCATCTGCTCAGTCTGTCTATCAGTCTGAGGGTGAAATGCCATGGATAGTTTAGGTTGAATGCCTAAACGTTTGCATAGATCTTTCATTATCTGAGAGGCGAACTGGGGGCCTCGATCAGATATGATAGCATGTGGAAGACCATGATTCTTCCAAACGTGGTTTAAATAGAGTTGTGCTGTGTCCATGGTGGTGACTGTCTTATTGCAAGGGATGAATTCCACTTCTTTAGAGAATCGATCAATGATGACGAGAATAGAGTCAAATCCTTGTGATAGTGGCAGATCGGCAGTGAAGTCCACTGTGACTTTGATCCATGGCATATTCAGGAGATCTAAGGGGTGAAGTTTACCAGGTGGGGCGATGTTGGTTGGTTTGCATCTAGCACAACGTTCACATCATGATACATACTCTTTTATAAGCGTGTTCATTCCAGGCCAGGTATAACTTCATTGGATTAGATCTAAGGTCTTTTCAACTCCAGGATGTCCAGCAATAGGAGTGTCGTGATGTAGTTGTATGATTTCCATGCGTAATGATTGGTCATCAGGGACATAGAGTTTTCCCTTTTGGTCATATAGTAGATCGTCATCTTGTGTCTTGATTTGGTGTTTTCCTTTTAGGTTAATGACGTCAGATTCTTTAAGGAGATGGATTGCGTTTTTGATTTTTGTGATTATGGTGTCGGAGTCAGTGTTGATATGAATGGTTTTTGAATTTTCTGTAACACTACGAAGTGAGGAAGGAGGGATAACCTGTATTCCTTTATTGTCAGAGTCAGTTCCTG
>JBBPSW010000327.1:2351-12763 GCA_038093775.1 Butyriboletus pseudospeciosus | reverse complement strand
GGAAGGAAGAAGGAAGACGCTCGTGGGCGGGGCCGTGGAAGGGGGATCGAGCGGGCACGCGGACGAGGCAGAGGTCGTGGGCGGGGGCGAGGATTCTAACCGATCCCTCGACCAGTGCGGCCGAGGACTCAAAAGAATGTTGTGGGGATGCCTGTTACTCCTTGCACGTTCTCTTGTTGTTTATCCCTGCTAAAATACCGCTCCAGGCCGCGGAGAGCTGGAGTTGTACCTTTTACTGTTGTCTTTTTTCCCTCGCTATTAAGGATGTGTAGTCTGAACTTGTCCTTACTCTACACTCGCCATCAGGTGGCTGTGCTCGCTATTCTTGATGTTTTTCAAGAGGTTTGTGTGCACGTCGACGGGGGCACTACCTCTGACTATTCGCCAAATTTTAGTCTCAGGACAAGATTCTGCAAGCAAAGTACACGTCCATGGCTGGGTCAAGTCCGTCAGACGGCAGAAAAATGTTACTTTTGCGGTCGTCAACGATGGTAGTTGCGCTTCGGGGCTCCAGACAGTTCTGAGCAATAATCTGAACGTGAATTTTCATGGGTATGCTCATTTTCCTCAACTACGCTGCATTTCTTTCCACCTTTGACGCGTGCGAACCCTTCAGTTTGACCAACGGCGCGAGCGTGCGTATGGCGGGGACCATTGTGGCCAGTCCAGGGGCCGGTCAAGCACAGGAGCTACAGGTAGACTCGCTAGAGATACTTGGCGAGTGCAACCCAGATGTCAGCTTCGGGTGTTGACCCCTGGATCTCCTGTTCGCTCATGCCCATCCCTAGGCGTACCCGATCCAGAAGCAAGCCCTCACGTTGGAGTACCTCCGAGACCATGCCCACCTGCGTCCCCGAACAGACGCGAGTGCGGCTACGCTTCGTCTCCGTAACGCGCTCGTGAAGTCTCTGCATACCTTCTTCGATGTACGTTCAACACCCGAGCAAAGACCTTTTGTTCACCGTATCCCGCCGCTCACCAAAGGCCACACAGAGACACGACTTTTGCTACGTACACACCCCCATCCTCACTTCTAGCGATTGCGAAGGTGCAGGGGAGACCTTCCGTGTGACACCCTCGTCTACGTCTATAACCCCGTCCCCATCCCAAGACACAACCACACCGGAATCCACATCGCCGGATCCCCACGCCGAGTTTTTCTCGAAGCCGGCCTACTTGACGGTATCCTCCCAACTCCACCTCGAGGCCCTTACATCATCGCTCGCACGCGTGTATACGCTCTCTCCGTGTTTTCGCGCAGAGCGATCACAGACGAACCGACATCTCGCCGAGTTTTGGATGCTCGAGGCAGAGTGCGCGTGGACGAAAGAGGTCGGCGACGTGTGTGGGCTCGTCGAGGCTTGCGTCAAGGACGCACTGGGTTCCGGACGCGAGGAGCGCGCGTTGCTCGCGAAAGGGATAGCTGGCCAGGAGGAAAGGGCCAAGAGTCTAGAGACCGCTGCAACATCCCAACCATGGCCACGGATGACCTACACCGAGGCGATTTCCGAGCTCGAAAAGTATCACGCGTCCACCGCGTCACGGGCCCGTCCATTTGCGTTCGAGCCAAAATGGGGACATGGCCTGCAAAGCGAGCATGAAAAGTGGCTTAGTGAAGTGCTAATCAAGGGGCCGGTGTTTGTTACAGACTACCCAAGCATTCTGAAGCCGTTTTACGTGCGGGCGAACGATGATGAGAGAACGGTCGCGTGCTTCGACCTTTTGGTACCGTTTGTGGGGGAGTTGGTGGGTGGGTCGCTGAGGGAGGAACGATTAGAGCCGTTATTGCAATGCATGATTTCCCATGGACTGGATCCTGCAGGAGAGGAATATAGCTGGTACGTGGATCTCAGGAGGTATGGAAGTGCACCGCATGGTGGTTTCGGGATGGGGTTGGAACGACTAGTCAGTTGGGTGAGTGGAATCGAAAACGTCCGCGAGTGCATTGCGATGCCGAGGTGGGCCAAGAGGATGCTGCTCTAGTTTACACATACCTACTACCCAGTGTTCGACCCTTTTGGCTACGTAGTCCATTAGGTATTTAAAGTGTGATCATCCATCAAGGATCATCGATGTCACAAAATAGTCCAGAGAATGTGAGACAACTGTCCGAAGAAAAGCACCGACAACAGGTGAAGTGTCCGTTCGTTGATTTTGTGGCCAAAATTTTAGGCAAGGTCCGCGAAACCAATACGAGTATTGGCGACGTCGAAGATGGTGTAGACGTTTTGCAGGAAAACGTCGCCAATGATCCAGTATGCTTTCAGACATGAGCGTCAGTGGACATTCGCATACCCAAGAGGTAAAAGGTGCATACCGCTTCCTCCGCCTGCAAGACCAGCAATGCAATCCGTTGAGCCCACGGAAACCGGTCCGAGGTTGAACGTGGAAGACGAAACAGTAAAGTTACGAGAACCAAATGTCAGTGTTGGCGCGAGCGAACCGATAATGTCACATGGGACTGATCATAGCACGGCATAAGTGGACGTCCTACGCCGTACCACAAGAGATGACATACCACTCCATGCCCCACCCCCAATTGCAGCGGAAGGCTGTGCGCCAGTGACGTTGGCGTAAAAAGCCTGAGCATTGCTATCACTTGTGACGATCAACGTAGTTCCCGTATCAACGATCGCCTGAGCGTAAGAAGTCTTATTGACCACAACTACATCGGGAGTACTATTCAAGCCAAGACGAGTGAGGCCAGCAAAGGGAATTTGCCAGAATGCTGGGAGAGATACATTGGTATACTCTATCGTCGATTCTTGATACATGTTCGTGTTAGTCCCGCCTATTGTGAGTTCACTCTTGCCAGTTTCAGAGGAGAGCGCAAAACCGAACACTGCCTGCGGCACAACACCATTGGAGACCATGGTCTGGAACACGGGAGGGGTGCCAAAAACGGATATCTGAGGGAATGCCATGCCAAGCAATCCGTCTGGGCGAAAAGTGGGGCTCTCGAACCCCGAAGAATAAGTCATGGCAGCACCGAGGGTCTGGTTTACAGCCTGGACACAAGGTAATCAGCGAAACGGACTTTAAAACACGACGCAGTAAATGCGCCAGGCAGTACCTCGTATCCATCCACGTACACGTTGTCCGCATACAGCGTGCCGTTCACGTTCGAGCCATCACGGTACACCAGCTGGAACGTCGTGCCAAGATCAACGGAAGTTGAAGAGGCTGTGTGGTTGTATCGTGTGTGTCCGTTGCAAGTACTGTCACAAGCTTGGTCCGGGAGGACTAGGTCTGATGAACCGGTGTCGAAGTCGACTGTAAGAATATGTAGGTTCAGCCGTATGGAGTAAAGGAACCGAGGGTACCTGTAAAATTCTGTGGGGGAGTACCGACACTGATGGTGCCCATCCACATGTTGGAATTGACCTCAGAGAGCGATATGTCATTTCGCTTGGTGTACCGACCTCGCGGAGTATGGCTAGGTGAAGTGGTATCATCGGGTACCGCACTGGGCAGATCAGAAGTAACATACCTCTCTCGCCGCTGTTTTTCCAGTTTGCCTGCTGGTAGGGTTGGTCCAATGCCACTGGCCGCGGAGGTTGCTTGCGCCAAAGGATGCGGGGAGCCCGTGTTTGATTCGTACGCGGCGAGCGCGTTGCGATATTTCCTTGATGCGATAAGGTCAGTTTACTAGATATCGAAAAAGCAAACTGGGAAGCATCGTCACGTCACAACTTCTAGCGGCCACATTATAGATATTGTACCAAGCCAAGTTGAAAAGGGTATAACGATATGGTCATGCATACAACTTACATTGCAACATTGACTAGGTTATTCCGGAGCAAATTTTTGTTGACACAACTCGCCGCATTACTGGCGCGAGTGGCAAGATCGCGCGAGCTGTGATCTGGAGACGACCCAAGGACGGTGAATGATTTTCGTTCGAGGGGAACTCGAATCAGCTGGCCTGTTGCGGTTGATATAAACGAAAAGGAGAGTACAGCAAGAAACGTGGCAACGGTCTGCGTGAGGTGCATAGTGAGGGAGAGTGAGGAAAACGTCGCAAGGGCGCACCCAAGACAATGTAATGAACTGAATTACAAAGTGCTTTTATATCCTCGTGTCGGCATCAGTACAGGCTCTTGTACGTACATCCAAGAAAATCTTACGGTAGTGAAAGCTGGGCATAAAGCGGGCAGATTCACAGATACACAAGAGTTCAAGTTTCCAATCGGTCTGGTTTTGATTCGTATACTTACAACGGCGTGATCTAACTCGAGTCTTATCAGACGAAGGAAGATACGACTTTTGGTTGATGGACAAACTACACAACAATGAGATCAAAAGGCGGGTTCCTCGGGATATGATTCAGCTTGGTAAGCAGGCTCTTGGACATAAGCAGGTTCTTCCGCTGCGGGCGGGGCAGCAGAGACAACAACAGGTTCTCTCGACTCCGATGAAGGCTCAGAAACGATTTTGTCGACCGGAGGCTCCACGATTTGGACGGAATCGGGAAGGGGCTTCTTGGGACCAACGTGACCTTCAGGATCCCAGCCCTTCATACTGAGCAAGGGGGTCAGATATGTTCCAATATATGCATAGCACTGAGCCTACATTTTAACTTTGATACCAAGGACACCTTGTTTCAGCAGTACGTGTCGTACAGCATAATCGACAAACTCTCGAGCGGGTTGACCAGAGTGGATCATGAACCCGTCAGTGAACTTCATGGACTTGGCACGGGCAGCACGCAGTTTGCCAGAAACGACAACTTCGCAACCCTTGGCGCCAGACTCCATAACGAACCGAAGGACACCGTAACAAGCTCTGAAATTCAGATGAGATTTGAGAAAAAGCTAACGCGCATTGCCGTGAACTTGCCTCCTAACAGCAAGCCCACCAAGGAGCTTGTATCTCAAACTCTCGCACTGCGCAATTGCAGAGAGTCCACGGTGCTGGACCTTTTCGGCGTACAATTCGAGAGAGTTTTCGGGGAACTTGAATCGCTTTTGAACGAGCGAAGTCAACTCGCGGATGCGGCGAGCCTTCTCGCCAAGAACTTCTTGTGTGTGAGTGGCGCGGATGATGATCTGACGAGGATATGTGGACATTGCAGGAATGCAACGAATGATAAAAGTACCTCGGTACGTGCATGGGTGACACGGACATCACAGCCAGAGTAACCTTCCTCGGCGAGTTCACGGGTGAAGAATTCGTTGAGTTCGGCGCGGAAAACACCGTCGGCGACAAACTTGCGCTTTTTGCTGATTTGAGCGGACATCTTGAAGAGGCGGCGAGTCTGCGTAAGACGTAGATAAGCTCAGAGACATCATCTGAATCAACGGGTGGCCATCCATCTCAACGAGCCATGCATCCCAGATCAGAGCATAGGCAAACATCGAGCATACGTCAAGCCCATCGAGCAGAAGACACGAACCTTGCGGAATGTACGTCGTTGACGCCGGGCGTGGTGTCGAGCTCGACGTACTACGCCTCTGATTTAACTTTGAGCTCCGCTTCAACCGCTTACCGATTTCGATTGTACTCCTAAGTTGTAATTTCCGGAGTCTTGGCCTCGACTGTTTGATCGCAGTACACTTACGAATCTCCACACAAATGTGACCGAAATTCTAGTCGTAAAAGAGGCGCACAACTGTGCCGTACTTTCACCCAGCTCCATGACCTTGGTATAAATCGTCTCTTCTGGATTCAAGGCCCTTACTATCCTACCACCCACTTGAACTCCACGTAAGTAGAGCCCTCCTCCCACCGCGGGGTCTAACCCTTCTTTAAGTATGAACGTAGTGCTCGTTGGCGAATGCGGTACTGGAAAGAGCTCCCTCATTAACCTGATCATCGGCCAAGACGTCGCAAAGACGTCCAACGACACGGCGGCATGCACGACAGAACTCCGGTCGTACAAAGTATCTATTGACGGGCATAACCTAAGGCTTTGGGATACACCCGGCCTTGACGTGGGCTCCACGACACGCACCAACACTCGCTCGTCGGAGGCGTTGGTCAAATCACTCCAGCGGTTAGAAAACCACGGAGGAATCCATCTCCTCGTATACTGCATGCACGGGAATAGAGCCAAGGCCGCCCTCTTGAAACACTACGAAACATTCCGTGACTTCCTTCCTCCTGCGGTTCCCATTATTGCTATCGTCACCCGCCTGGAGAGGTACCAGAACTGCATGGACGACTGGTGGTCTAACAATGCGCAGGAGCTGGCTAGCCATGGCATGAATTTTGCCGATCACGCTTGTGTTACCACGATCCCAGATTGTCATGGGCTACCCTCTTCGTTTCGCAAACGTCTCGTCTGTTCCCAGAGAGCGGTCCGCGACTTGGTTTGTCGGAACTGCACTAAAGTACGTCTGGGTAGATTTCCCGCAACTCCAATCCCGAACCCAGCAATGTGTGGACAAAAGGTGAGGATTGTTTCGAATGTTCCTCGCGAACAGTCTGACACTCAAAAATGGGTTTATGATTCTGAAGGATTCTGAAGATGCTAGCTCGCAAACCACGAAAATGCAAATAACTTCTCATCGAGTGCGGGCTACCATGCACTTACGAAGAATTCCTACATCATTATTTGCCTAGGTGCAGACGACCATGATCATTTCGTACTTTGCCTACCTCTTCAGGCGTAATTGCAGCTCCATATCAAAATAGGAAAAATAAAATAGATTTTATTTACGGGCTCATCTCTCCTATTTCATTACACAGTTTGGTGCATACTGCTCTCGTACAAGGAATAGATGACAGGGGGGTATATGTAGACTAGACAAACAACCTATACATCCAAAGGTTCGAGATTTCCAAAGCTGCAGCGCAAAAACATCAGGGGGCCGATACAGTAAGGAAAGGGGGAGGTATACATTGTTGTATAATGATAAATCAGGCTTGGACTGGAGTGCCTCCGATTTGGGTGGTCGAGCTGGAGACAGCACCACTTGCTGCACCCTGGGCAGCGCCCTCAGCACCGGAGAGAACACCAGCGCCTGTACCATTGACAGTTCCTTCAGCCTTGGAGGGAATTCCGTTGCCTATCTGAGTAATGTTGCCAACACCGTTGGTCTGCCCAGTGGCAACACCAAGGAGCTGAGAGGCTGTATCAACAGCGTTTCCTGTTTCAGAAGTACTTCCACCGGTGGTGCGCAAACGGAGGGAAGTCTTCTATGTGATGGAGTTGGTAGCAGAATCGGCCTTGCCACCGGCTGAAGAGCAGTACTTTCCACGCCTTGGAGACGAAGTACCCCTGTTAGAAAGTGGCATGGAAGATGCTGCGAGAGCGAGGGCAAGAGATACAAGAGCAGTAACACGTATGTTTAAAGTTTGAGGGAGCGACTACGGAAGAACAGCAAGAATTGTGCACGGAAGAAACAAGAGGAAATATTGGAGCAGAAGCTGACCTCAAGTATGCTTCTCCATTTGGCTGTTGGCGCCTCGATAAATTTCCCTTCGCCACACTGTGAGTCGTAACGTTTAAGGTGCCAGGTGCGTTGAGAAGCTCATGATTTCGGCTCAATGAGTCCTGTCCGAGTCGATGTTCGCTCGGGGCGAGCTTCCGGATAATCAGATCGAAACTTGGCAACTTGGTGGTACCAGGAATTACCACTGGCCAGAGCTTGACCTGAAGTTAACTCTAACCCTTTGAATCGGAGCAGGATCGATAAGTTGACAATGTGGGTGGCCATCAGCACCAATGACTTCAACACGTATAAACCCTGGATCGGCAGAATGTTGAAAAAATCTAAAATTGAAGAGAAGTGACTTGTTAATGGAAGGCTCAAAAGGTCGGTTTTCCTCCATCCCCACGAAGTAGTACTTCAATGGGTCCAGGGAAGGCCTCTATTCCCTCTTGTCCGAGTTGTGACCTCCACGTTCCAGAAGAGACATGTCATTTTCTCGCGAGCCGAATGAGTGACTCCGAGGCAGAGAACCTGAAGGTGGTTTTCGTCCGAACAACGCCTGTGCACCGTAACATCTGTCGTGAATGCTTAGCGCTTCCAATATTCAGGAGTATTAGGGGTGACATGTTAATTCCGTACTCGAAGCTTCATCGATCATCCCCAAGACGGGTGCGCGATGTTATCGTCTGAAGTCGAAGGAAGAATTTTGAAGCCATGAAGTCCAATGGGGAATAAACCCACGCTAACCAAGAACAAAAGCTGGGCTCGGCTCCCGAGCAGGTTTTTCATGCTGCCTATGTTGAACGCCGACAGCAATGATCGCATGGAGTGAGATTGCTGTACTGCGACACTTGCCCTGGGTTCGCCACAGCCCAGCGCAAACCAAACCAAAGACTCATTATAGCCACACCGTCGATCGGATGCATCTTGAATCTTATTGACAGGTTGTTGTATGAATAGGACACCCTGATGCGGGTATCACGGTGCTTTGAGTGGCTGTCACCGAAGGAGCAGAACTAGTGATAGTGAATTGACATGGGGCTGCATGCTGTGCCAGTGCTGCCTTTGAAATGTTGACTTCGACCTACATATGCTGTGCATGAGCGCCAACCTACTAGTCCCAAACGTCAGTATGTGGTGACCAGCGTGAAGCAACCGTCTCTTTGGACGGTCTGGTCATCAGACTATGGTGGTGCTATCTCCGTCTGTTAGTCGTTCAGCTGACTCCCCCAATCCCGGTCCGCCGCCCCGACGGCCTCCGAGAAAGAGATGGGGAAAACAGGACAACGATCCCGTTTATTGGACTGTCGAGAATTTGTTTCTAGACCACAATGTCTCGAAGGATCACCCATTTCGAAACGCACGGTAAGGACATACTTGTGTCCCAAGTGTTATTCTCTTCATGACTTCGGTGGACAGATGTCCGCTTTCCGACGTCACTATCAGGGGATGGGACAGATGCAATGTAAGTTCGTCATGAAATGCCGCCTATAGCCGTTGTTGAGCCAGGCGTGGTCGTCAGGAATACCGAGTGTGACTACTCGTCTGCCTACATATCCATCTTCACAGATGGGGAATCCCCGCTGGTTGGACATGGTATGACATTTACCATTGGTCGTGGAAACGAAATCGTGAGTTGGACTTCTTGCCTTGCTCGAGGGAGACCTCATACCATTCTCAGGTCTGTCAAGCAATGGCAGTCCTTGCGAACAAGCTCATCGGTCGTGATCCAGAGAATCTTTTCAAGAGTATGGGGAAAACTTGGGATTGGTTGTCTTCTGACGCACAGCTAAGATGGTGGGTGTTCACTGTTGAATTCACTACTGTGATGCGGAGCTATGAAGACTGACGTGCGTTCAAAATAGGATCGGCCCCGAGAAGGGTGTCATCCACATCGCAGCCGGTGCCGTGAACAATGCGCTGTGGGATATGTTCGCCCGCGCCCGAGAGAAACCTCTCTGGAAGCTTGTGGTAGACATGACACCGGTGAGACCTGCTGAGAGCCTACGATCCATCTCGCAAGAATACTCATCAGATCTGTTTTCCTCAGGAAGAGTTAGTAGACGCAACTGCGTTCCGCTACATCACGGACGCTATCACACGTGATGAAGCCATTGCCCTGCTCACGGCCGAAGCAGCAGGAAAGAAGGACCGGGAAACCACTGTTAAAGAGCTTGGGTATGTAGCTATCCCGCCAACTCTGCTGCCCTACACTTTGTGACAGATTCCCAGATACCCCGCCTATGTCACTTCGGCTGGCTGGCTCGGTACGATGGCTGACCGTCGTAAAGCGAACCTCGACTGATCCCTTGGAAAACGTATAGGCTATTCGGATGAAAAAGTCGCGCGACTCACAGAGGAGGCCGTCGCTGCCGGTTTTAATCACTTCAAGATGAAAGTTGGAGCAAATGTCGAATCTGATCTCCGTCGTGGATTGATCATCCGCTCTATCATCGACAACCCACGGTATCTCCCTCCCGGCTCAAAGGCCCGTGATCCGAACAGTCCTGAGCTCCAGGGAAAGAACGCGGGCCCTACGGGCGCCGTGCTCATGATCGATGCCAATCAAGTGTGGGACGTCCCTCAGGCAATCGAATATGTGAAAAAACTGGAGGTCATCAAGCCTTGGTAAATAGGCTTGCTCCTCTTTGCGGGACAACGTACTCAATGTCCATTGTAGGTTCATCGAAGAACCAACCGCGCCGGACGACATCCTTGGTCACGCCGCAATTCGCAAGGCATTGAAGCCTCATGGCATTGGCGTTGCCACCGGCGAACATGCCCACAATCGCATGGTCTTCAAGCAGCTCTTGCAGGCCGAAGCCATCGATGTGTGCCAAATCGATTCCTGCCGTTTGGCAGGTGTCAGCGAAGTCCTAAGCGTACTTCTCATGGCTGCCAAGTACGCACACGACCTATGAACGTGTTCAAGCTATGCACTGACGCACGTATCAGATTCGGCGTGCCCGTGTGCCCACACGCGGGTGGCGTTGGTCTATGCGAATACGTTATCCACTTGAGGTATAGTTCTTTTCC
>JBBPSW010000326.1:0-12767 GCA_038093775.1 Butyriboletus pseudospeciosus | reverse complement strand
CACCATGCCAACATTCACGGATGTATCATCCGTGCTAATTCTCTATGTTAGACCTGAAATGAACCATACCCCTATATTGTTACCTGGACATGGGTTGGCTATCCCCAGCCCAATCTTGATGAATGGTTGATGAGGATGTACAATGCATATATGGCCTACTACTAGTAGATATGCAATGGATGTCCTCCACCCAATGTCAGTGAATAGTTGGCAGGATCATACAATGCACACATGGCTCAACATGTCAGACTGCCCTTGGACTCTCATCCATATCTGAGCCAGATAATCATGAGAGGGTAAAATCACAGGGACTGCATTAAACAGATGCTAAAGACATGACACAATAATAAAGACAGTGGGATAGAAACAAGTGTCAAATTTACCACATCAACCCATGCTCAATAGTATTCTGCCATGGAGGGTCCACAGCTGATAGCCTTGTCACTCTCTTATGGCCAGGACAGTCTGTGAGATCTGCCTGAAAGATCTGCACCATGATACTGTGAATCATGTCAGTTTGTCATTTGACAGCAGTAATCTGAGTGCTTAGCTTACTTGGTAACTTCACCCTCATATTCTTCCTTTGTACTGGTTTCCTTGTGAGTAGTTTCATGTAAGATATTGAAGATATAGTCAACATAATTCCAGAACTTGTTGCTGGTAAAGATCACATCCTTGCCATTGAGCCCAAGCCCAGAATTGCCTTTGCTAAGTTCATCAATCTCTTGCTCAGGGTTCTCAACATCTGGAATGCCATCAGCATTCTCATCAGCATCAATATCACTCAGCCCATAGTTGGGGTTCAGAGAACTGTCAGAATTGGTAAAGCTGAAGGTGTTGGTGGCTGTGTCACTGGCATTCTGGGTCAACTCAGGATCTTGCTTAGTGACTGCTGGGGGACCACTGGCACAAAGTTCCTCCATTATATTCTAGACATCAACGTCAAGCTTCTCTAGCTTTTTTTTCATGTCTACTTTGAGCATAGGCATGATGCCATGTGTGAAGCAAATTTGAAGGGAAATGCTTTTGAGATCATTGGTATCAATGAGAAAGATGCAAAGGCAGCAGCACTGAAGTATACAGTGAGCTCAAAAACCCTTTTCATGTTGGCTCTCAATGTGATGTATGAAGTATACTGCCAAATAGCATGGGAATTTCACTTACAGTGAGGTGCAAAACTGTTACAATGTTTGGTACTTTTGTAGTGTACATGGTGTAGTATCTAAGGGTGTGGGAATTTCGCTTAGTGTTGGTGGGGCATGGGAACTACTAACCCTTGGCTACACAATGTGTCCCTATGTCATGTGACCAGGGTCAGAGGTTGTGGAGATATAGCCATTTTAATCCAACAATATCATTGTAACAGTTTTGCACCTTTTGAAATAAGGATAGAATTCCAGCTCAATGGCAGGATTGTTGATGTTTGTTTGTCATAAAAATGAATATATACATGTAAACATCATGTCTGAGTCTGAATTTGTTCCCACAGCTCTTTGTTTCCAACCACTACCATCATGAGATCTCTCTTTGCCACTCAACAGAATACTATTCTTGCTCAGCTTGATTCTGGACATTCTACTCAATCTATTGCCTCTACTACAACCTTCAGAAGTCTGCTGGAGGCTGTCCATCAAAGCTTTCTCCTGCTAATATTTGCCATGCCATCCATCTTATTTCAACTCGGAGAGCAGAAAATGTGGTTCAAGTGACCAAAACTCTCTCAAATATCATCAATCAGCCCCTCCATCCAAGCACCACTCATTGTCATTTGAAAAAGACTGGGATGAAGGCTGTAGTCAAGTCCAAACATCTAATTCTCTCTGCTAGACATTGCAAGGCACATTTGAACTTTGCTTATGCTTACAAGGATTGGACCATGGATGAAAGGAAAGTCTAAAGCCAAAGGCAAACCATAGACTCAATATCTCAAGCGTTGCCAACTAAGACAATATGCGAGAGAGAGAAGAGCAATTTCAAAGCTAAGTACGTACATGGGAATGTAGTACTATATATACTAACTACTTCAGGGCAGGTATAGAATACGATGGAATCTGATGGAAGGGTTATCTAATGCATGGCTGTGAGGATACCTTTCTGAAGATAAATAAACTAATTTAAATAAGTGGATAACAAGATGGGAGCAATATCGGTAAGGGTGAACGTGTGTACCGGTATTGGTGCACGGAACGTGCGGTAGCTGAGGCGTACAGGATATGATGCCTACAGGAATGATGGAAATGAGATAAGTCCGAGAATGGGAAACTAGTATCTAAATAGAGGAGGAAATCTATAGCGGCATCTATGAAGGAAGCATGTCTAATGCTGATAGGGTATGCGTCAAGCATGTGTGTAGGTTCTAGGGTATGCCGGATACCGAGGGTTCGGTATATGAAGAGTGCATGTCTAATGCGGTGTATGGCGGTGTTATCTAGGTGAGGCTAGAGGTCTAGACATTGGAGTAGTGATACGTCAAGTATCTTGTGGGGGCAACGAGTATCTAGGCAGGTCTAGATGTATCGTCGGGGAACCTTGTTATCTAATACAGCGCCTGGGCGCACAGCAGCCTGGCAGCAGATACTAGATGAGAATACAGTTTACGGACGTGTAGGTCGGAGTAGGTTTATAGTCGTGCTCGAGACTATGCCTTGTGGAATACGATATCTAATCATATACCAGGGTTATCCGTAGGATGACAGTTACGGTGGGTAAGCTATAGGATACGTGTGGTAGTAGATATACGATAGGTGTAGTGGAGTATCGTATGGGCATTATTGGGGGTATGTCGTTGATGTAGCTTATGAGGGAGTTTGGTAGTGACTACTAGGATAGCCAGTATCATGTAGTTGGTATTCGGAGTGTATGTAGGATGGGGAGACTAGATAAATAGTCGTGTATAGTCGTAAGGGTCGTGAAGTATCGTTAAAGTGATAAATATGGGTATCAATAATGCTATAGAGATAGCATGATCGTTTCAATGGAGGACTGGAAGAAGGTGATATGGTCAGATGAGACCAAGATCAATCACCTAGGATCAGATGGATGCAAATGGATATGGAAAAAGGCAGGGGAGGGGCTTAGTGACAGGTTAGTACAGGGAACCCTCGAGTTTGGAGGAGGTTCTGTGATGGTATGGGGCTGTATGACTTGGAAGGGAGTTGGCTTTGCTGCCAAGATTGATGGTAGAATGGATGGTGATCTCTACCTTCAAATTTTGAAGGTTGACCTGCTCAATACCCTGGAGCATTATGGTCTTAATCCTCCTGAAATCATCTTTCAGCAGAATAATGATCCCAAACATACCTGCAAAAAGGTCAAGGAGTGGCTAGAGGAGCAGGAGTTTCAGACCATGGTGTGGCTTGCACAGTCTCCTGACCTAAACCCCATTGAACATCTCTGGGGTCATCTCAAAAGGAGACTTGCAAAGCAGATTCCCCCTCCTAATGAAATTCATGAGTTATGGGATAGAATTCAAGAGAAATGGGAGGAGATACCAGCTGAGGTGTGTCAGGGATTGATTGAGAGCATGCCTAGGAAGATTGAGGCAGTGCTTAAAGCTAAAGGAGGCTATGCCAAGTACTAAAATTGTCAAATACCCTAATCATTAACAAAAGGTGCAAAACTGTTACAATGGTATTGTTGGATTAAAATGGCTATATCTCCACAACCCCTGACCCTGGTCACATGACATAGGGACACATTGTGTAGCCAAGGGTTAGTAGTTCCCATGCCCCCACCAACACTAAGCGAAATTCCCACACCCTTAGATACTACACCATGTACACCACAAAAGTACCAAACATTGTAACAGTTTTGCACCTCACTGTAGCTTTGGTGGAGCCAAATATAGTATACACTCCTGGCTACAGAGGTTCTCCCTGGGTCATGTGACACAGATCACATGCTGTAGAGATATGGTCAATTTGAAACAGCAACACTATGGAAAGGGTTTTTGAGCTTTTGAATTGCTAAATGGAATCTTGGTCAAATCATGAATATTTGCCATTGTTTGTGTGCACAAACAAAGATCCACATATGAACAATATGTCTGAGTTGAAAAAACTTTCCACACTTCTTGATTCTCAGCCACCATCATGATCAGATCTCTTTTTCTTACTCAACAAAACACTATCCTCTCTTTGCCTGATTCTGGCCATTCTGATGAAGCCATTGCCAAGCAAACTGGTGTCAGCCATTCTGCCATATCCAAACTTCATTCCAAAGAGCATTCTGGCCTTCTCAAAGCCATTGAAGGTCATCCTTTCAAGCTTTCCTCTGTTACAGTTATCGGTTAAATGGTTCTGCTAAACTAACCCCTGAGGTTATCCTGATGACATCACGAACACATGTTGTGCCTGACAACATACATCAGTGCCTGACACTGCCATAACACAGCCCGGTTGCTGCCTCATGTCTAGTGTTACAATTTTCATTCTCTTTCATCATATCATCCTTTTCTCTGAATACTCCTACCGTTGTACATAGAGAACCACCTATGTCTTCAACACGAGTTACCTACTCTTAGTCAACATGGACTCCATTTCATTTCATCTTCTTGACTGACTCGTCCCTTCTCTTTCATCTCCGTCTCTCTCTTGTTCTATGACCTTCTTCCTTGTTCTTTTCCTTTCCTAGCCTGGTCCGTGCACACCACCCCTCCTTATAAATAGTTTACCGAATTGTTCTTGTACTTCATTCTCAATCTTGCTTCGCAATACTAGCGTCTCTTATCTGGAATCCTCCTCAAGTCACAAAGTCCTTTGAGTGTCTGTTGACACTATTCCATTTGAGCCTAGTCCTAGAATCCAGGAACGTTATGCTCTCTTGAAGTCGGTCTCTTTGTGAGCATCACCTTGAGAGATAACTAGTAGACGGATTCCATCCTTGTACGCTACGTCTAACAAAAGATCGAGAATAACCTTGGTCCCACCTCTTTAGGTGTAGGACCCCTCCCCTGCCACAACGAGTTCCCAACGACACATCCGAGTCCCCGACAACCCACAGAGTGACATAGAAGTCGACTCTCCCCCTCGAACTGCATCTAGCACACCGTTACCCTTCACTGGACCCAGTCTTCCATTTGCCGGACCTAGTCTACCATTTCCCCCGAGTCCGACCCCAGCACCACCTAGAGTTCCAACCAACCCCAGACCACCTGCACCAAAGATGTCGTCCTGCGCCACCGAGCTAAAGGCAGCCCTCCCTGCCGATTTCTCTGGAAAATCTAATAATGCCCCCTGATGGATCAAGGCCATGAAGGCCTACTTCGCGTTAAACTCCACCTTGTATTCCACTGATGAAGGAAAGGTAACCACTACCTTGAACAAGATGAGTGAAGGACGAGGAGCGTCCTTTGCCGAGATGTGGTACGACAAACTCAACAATCCCCTCGTCGACGCCAGAGAAAAGACCATCGACAAATTCGCAGAAAACTTTGAGACCACCTTCTACCCTTTCGACACCAAGGCCACCGCTCGTCTGGACTTGTCTAAACTTATCCAGAAATCCTCCAAGGGTTCTGACGGTACCACAAACGACGGGTTCCAACAGTATGTTACTGACTTTCAGAGCCTGGCAAGCAAGGCTGGAATTGCTGATGACATCACCCTTATCAATCAATTCTCCCTAGGGCTTGACCAACGAATCGCCACAATGATCCTCTCCATGTCCCCCATCCCCAACACCATCGAGAAATGGATTGAACGAGCAAAGACGTTCCACACCCAGAAAATGAGGATCCAAGCCCTGAGGAGTGGACAATTCCAACCCTCATCCTTCTGCCCTATGACGAAAAACCCCAATGCCATGGACGTTGACAGTGCCACCCTGTCAAAACTTACTCCCCCCGAACAAGCCCGATGCATCAGAGAAGGATTATGTTTCCACTGCTGAAAGAAAGGACACAACTCCTCAAACTGTCGAAACCCATTCCTACGACCTAACTCATCCTCCACTCCTCCCCAGAAACAAAACATTCATACCTCCGAAACAGCTCCTCCTCCGCCCTCCAAGGAAATCCCTACCCAGTCTAAGTTGGACCAGTACATCAATTCCCTGAAGACCTCGGGGAAAAGTGACTCCGACATCTTCTCCATCCTGAAGATGTGCTACGAAGAACCCTCCGAAGAAATCGCGACCATATACACTCCAGGAATCTCGAAGGCACGGGATTTTTGAGAAGGGAAGCCGCCACAACGTCTCCTTCCCTTACATTGAACCATGTACTTGTAGCGCCTACTAGCAATCGAACCATGCGCCTTCCAGTAACATTACATGGTCTGAAACAAAATGTTGACACCTCCGCCCTCATCGATTCCGGTGCAACCGGAAACTTCCTGGATCCTCACCTCCTTCCAAAGGGGATCTTCAAACTCTCCCCAGTCGCTTCTCCGGTTACGGCATACAACATTGACGGTACTCCCAATATGAAAGGAACCATCAAATGGACGACCGTTGTCACCTTCTCCTCTGGTCCATTTTCTGACTCCGTCAAGTTCATGGTCGTCCGTCTCTCTCGCCCTCAGATCATCCTTGGAATGCCATGGCTCCAGAAATGGAACCCTTGCATAGACTGGTCCACCTTCTCCATTAACCTCTCCACTCCGCAGTCCTTGCACAATCCTTTCCGACATAACTCCTCTGCTGAGTCCATCAACAAGACAATCATTTCCACTGAACTTGCCCTCGCTGAGAAACCTAAAGAAGCTTCTCTCCCCGACTTTTGCTCCGACTTCGCCGACGTATTTTCCGAGAAAACCCACAATCAACTCCCTCCTCACCAATCCTACGACCACACCATTGAACTACGCGACACCTTCATACCCAAGATAGCCAAGGTATATCCCCTTAACCCAACGGAAAAAGAAGTGTGCAAAGCCTTCATGGAAGAACATCTCAAGACTGGCTGTATTGTCCCCTCCAAATCTCCCCAAGCTGCCCCATTCTTCTTCGTTCCAAAGAAAGATGGCTCCCTCTGACCCTGTCAGGACTACCGTTACCTGAATAGTCATATGGTTCGAAACGCCTATCCGCTTCCCCTCATTTCTGAACTTGTGGATGACATGAAGAATTCCACCTACTTCACCAAATTTGATATACAATGGGGATACAACAACATCCGCATCAAAGAAGAGGACCAATGGAAAGGAGCATTCATCACTCCCCTCAGACTATTTGAACCCACGGTCATGTTCTTCGGTTTTTGTAATGGTCCCGCCACCTTCCAAGGCTTCATGAATCACATTTTTGCTGACATGATCTCCGAATGATGGCTGAAGATTTACATCGATGACCTTGGCGTCCACACCAATGGCCCCCTTTCCCTTCACCACGAACGTACCCGCCAAGTCCTCCAACGCTTGAGAGACCACCACCTCTCTCTCAAGCTCTCCAAATGTTCCTTCGACTCTTCCACCATGGACTACCTTGGAATGATTATTGGGAAAGGACAAGTTCGCATGGATCCCACAAAACTCTCCGCCATCGCTTCTTGGAAACCCCCCACTTCCATCAAGGGCATCCAATCCTTCTTAGGTTTCGCCAACTTCTATCGCAAATTCATCCCTAACTACTCTAACATCGTCACTCCTCTGACCTTCCTTACCAAGAAGGATCAACCCTGGATCTGGACTCCCTTGCAACAAACGCTTTCGACTCTCTCTGACAAATCTTCTCCTCTGCCCCAGTTCTTTCCATTCCCAACACCTCCCGCCCCTTTTCCATCATGACTGACGCATCCCTCCTCGCTGCTGGCGCAGTCTTAATGCAGAAAGATGCTAACGGAGACCTTCATCCATGTGCTTATTTCTCTAAGGCCTTCTCACTTGCTGAACGCAACTATGACATCTACGATCGCAAGTTACTTGCCGTCATCCTCGCCCTCTCATAATGGAAACACTACCTCCAGGGAACCACCTTTCCTGTCTCCATCATCACTGACCACAAGAACCTTTCTTATATCAAGGATCCCCGTAAACTCTCTCGCCGACAAGCCTGTTGGGCCCTTTTTCTCCAGGACTTCCATATCGAATGGGTTGTCACCCCTGGCTCTTATATGGGACCAGCGGATGCTCTCTCTCGGAAAGATTCCTCCGATACTTCCTCTGATAATTCCAACTCCTCCATTGTCCCTGACCCAGTCATTATCAATGCCCTTGATCTTACCCTCACCTCTTCCATCTCTTCGTCCACCTCCTCTGACCCCTTTGTCCTCCGTGTCCTTGCTGCCCTGAAGGATGGTTCCCCTTTATTTTCTCATGCTTCCCTCACAGACTGGACTTTTGATAATGGTCACCTGTACTTCAAGGGGCGCATGTTTGTTCCTCCCACCTCCTGTTCCGCTCTCCTTCATGCTATCCATTCCTCCCTGCTCTTGGGACATATGGGTGTCTTTCGCACCAAGGCAGTTCTTGAACGTGATTACTGGTGGCCTGGCCTCTCCTCCTTTGTCAAACACTTTGTTGACGGGTGTGCTGTCTGTCAGCAACATAAGGTTAATACTCATCCCACGACTCCCCCGCTCTGTCCCATCCCTTCCTCCACTATTCTACCATTTAAACAACTCTCCATTGACCTTATTACCAACCTTTCCCCCTCTGGGGGCCATGATTCCATCTTGGTTGTGGTCAACCATGGCCTTACAAAGGGGGTAATCCTCATCCCTTGTTCCAAAACCATCAACGCCACTGGAGTCGCCCAGTTATTTTTTGACTTTATTTTCAAACGGTTTGGTCTACATGATATGCTCATCTCAGATCGTGGACCACAGTTCGCCTCTGCTCTTGCCAGGAAACTTGCCCGCCTTTTGAAATATGATGTCTGACTCTCCACCGCCTATCACCCTCAAATGGATGGACAAACCGAATGAACCAATCAAGAACTGGAGACATATCTATGGATCTTCTGTGCTAACAACCCATCTTCTTGGGCCCATTTCCTCACTTCTGCTGAATTTCACCACAACTCTGCCCCACATAGCTCCACCAAGAAATCTCCATTCTCTCTCCTATACGGATATGAACCTCGCTCCTACCCCTCCATCAGAAAAACCTTTATCCCTGCCCTTGAAAACCTCTCTCCCCCTCTTATTTACCCCACCTTTCGTTGTATCTTTCTTTCCCTTCCCCAGGAACAACGTGATACGTATATCCAACGCGTCGAACAATTCCTTCTCGTTACCCCTCAGACCGTCCCCCTCCCAGTACCTCCTCCACTCTCCTCCAGAATTTCTTCGCCTCCTCCCTCTGAGACTTCTACTGCTGTTGAAAGCTTATCCGACAATGAATATGAGGTCCCCACTATCCCTATCCCTACTAACGAAGCATGCATGATCTCCCTATCCAACAGGAATCTAGTACTCTCTTCCCCCACACGCATCATGCCGCATTTGGAACGCCTTCATCTTCGTCCTGCTTCATCAAACACCACTTGCTTTCACTGCCATCATCTCGGTCACTATTGTGAAGAATGTCCTGAATACGTTTGTCCCCATTGCCCCATCACTGCCCCAGGCCATCCAGCTCGCCACTGTCTTACTATCCAATGCGACTTCTGCCACAACTGGGGACATTCAGACCGCATCTGTCCCCACTGCAATTGTGGCATATGCTCTCAGGCTGGCCACATCCTTAGTGATTGTCCGTTTGAATGTCTTTCCCCATCCCAAGCGGCCTCTATTTATGGACGAACCACTGGACCCTCTACCTAGTGCCTGGCCGGAATGGGGATTACTTATCAAACCTGGGGTTCGATTGTACGAAGGGGGTAATGTTACAATTTTCATTCTCTTTCATCGTATTATCCTTTTCTCTGAATACTCCTACCGTCATACATGGAGAACCACCTACGTCTTCAACACGAGTTACCTACTCTTAGTCAACATGGACTCCATTTCATTTCGTCTTCTTGACTGACTCGTCCCTTCTCTTTCATCTCTGTCTCTCTCTTGTTCTATGACCTTCTTCCTTGTTCTTTTCCTTTCCTAGCCTGGTCCATGTGCATCACCCCTCCTTATAAATAGTTTACCGAATCGTTCTTGTACTTCATTCTCAATCTTGCTTCGCAATACTAGCATCTCTTATCTGGAATCCTCCTCAAGTCACAAAGTCCTTTGAGTATCCGTTGACACTATTCCATTTGAGCCTAGTCCTAGAATCCAGGAACGTTACGCTCTCTTGAAGTCGGTCTCTTCGTGAGCATCACCTTGAGAGATAACTAGTAGACGGATTCCATCCTTGTACGCTATGCGTAACATCTAGTGCATGTCCCTGTTATCACCACTGATCCCCATAGCCACACCTCGAGGCTATACACATGCCCTATCTATATCCACTTATCATCACTGCCCTATGGCCTGGACCTTACCCGATATCATATATCCCCATGGATACCAAGGCTATACTTAATGTCAGTCCATGGCTATGCATTGCTGTACTGATACATGCTGCTACCTCATGTAATATCTCTAGATCTACCGTATATAGATACAAACACCAGTAGAGTATATAAACCCCCAAGTTGCCAGCCAACTCTCCCCATCTTTAACATTCTTTGTTACTCCACCATCAGATACCCTCTAGACTGGCCTCTAGCCTCTGTCACTGTCTTTTCTCTTGTTTGGTCCATTGCACAACCATTCAATTCATGGTTGTTACATCCTCTGCCAATATTCACCATGCTCAACATCTTATTACCTCTGGAAAGGCTGAAAATGCTGTCCAAGTAACCAAATCACTTGCCAACATCATCAACCAACCTCTTTCTGCCAGTTGAATTCACCTCTACTTGAAGAAAGCTGGTATGAAAGCTGTGGTCAAGTCCAAACACCCTATTCTCTTTATTAGACATTGCATAGCTTGTTTGGATTTTGCCTATGTCCATAAGGACTGAACTATAAAGGATTGAAGGAAGGTAGTATGGTCTGATAAGATCAAAATCAATTGCCTAGGGTCAGATGGACATAAATGGGCATGGAAAAACACAGGTGGGAGCCTTAGTGATAGGCTAATATAGGAAACTCTCAAGTTTGAAGGTGGTTTGATCATGATGTGGGGCTGTATGACTTGAAAGGGAGTTGGTTTTGCTATCAAGATTGATGGTAGGATGGATGGGGACCTCTACCTTTACATTTTGAAGGATGAGCTGCAGGAAACCCTGGAGTATCATGGTTTCAATCCTTTTGACATTATCTTTTAGCAGAACAATGATTCCAAGCACACTTGCAGGCTGGTCAAGACTTGACTAGAGGAGTAAGAATTTAACACTATGGTGTGGCCTGCACAGTCACATGACCTAAACCCCATTGAACATCTCTGGAGTTATCTCAAAAGAAGACTTGTAGAGGATAAAAATCCCTTTAGTGGAATTCATGAATTGTGGAAAAGAGTTCAAGTGGAATTGGATAGGATACTAGTTGAGGAGTGTCAGAAGTTGATTGAAAGCATGCTAGGAGGGTTCAGGCAGTGCTTAAAGCAAAATGAGGCTATACCAAGTACTAATAATGTTCAAATACCCATTTTTATTCAAAAGCTCAAAAACTCTTTCCATGGTGTTGCTGTTTCAAATTGACCATATCTCTACAGCATGTGATCTGTGTCACATGACCTAGGGAGAACCTCTGTAGCCAGGAGTGTATACTATATTTGGCTCCACCAAAGCTAAGCGAAATTCCCATGCTATTTGGCAATATACTTCATACATCACATTGAGAGCCAACATGGAAAGGGTTTTTGAGGTCACTGTATATGGATATACAGTATTAGTAGTTTGTTGAGTTTTGTCCCAATCCACTTACAAGAAAGGTGAGTCTATTCCAGTGTGTGGCATCCACTTCCATTCCAGAACTGAGCTGTACCAATGACTTTGTAACATCAATGATGCACATTTTCTTGGAAATGGATGAGGTTAACTAAATACAATACAATGATATCATTGGATTGAAATGGCTATATCTCCACAGCCACTGATCTGGGTCACATGACATAGAGACACTTTTTGTAGCCAAGGGTTAGTAGTTCCCACGCCCCCACTAACACTAAGCGAAATTCCCACACCCTCGGACACTACACCATATACATTACAAAAGTACCAAACATTGTAATAGTTTTGCACCTCACTGTAATTATAAGGCACTATAGAATGGTCATCAATTATTTTGAAATGCAGGCAAAACACTCAAACATGTAACAAAAATCTAGATCTGACCATTCAACTGTTGGACATTTGCAGTGCAGCCCTGAGCCCCAGCATCCCTATGTTTTGAGTCATGGCCAGCCAGCCTACTTGACTCAGTGTTACTCCAGGATCTTATATGTCACAGTATATACAGATTTTCCTACATTACTTGCAGCATTGATGGCTGTAGATTGAACGGTGTAGATTATTGCTACTGTAACAAACTGCTTGGTTAGAAGTATTTCGAGGTACAGTACTATTTAAGGTGGCTATATACAAACGGGCGTCGAGGTAACCGTAGGCTTTATACTCTCGAGAGTCCCAGTCTATTTCTGAACGTTATCAGGTCATCTCGGATTGTCCGGAGCGCCTCCTGTAATTACGGGTGAGCGTTTCTTGTTTTGCTTTGTTGGCTTTGAAAAGAAAAAGGAATCGTGCATGTCATCCGCACGACGGATGCTATTTCGTAGACTTTAGCGCAAACGAGGTGATGGAATCAATAGCATACGACGACGCTCGTGAAAACCCGCTCGTAATCTTCTATAGCACAAGTGTGTTTTGGCAGCGACGCGTCTCAGCAATACATTCTAAGGTATGTC
>JBBPSW010000325.1:2490-12799 GCA_038093775.1 Butyriboletus pseudospeciosus | reverse complement strand
ATCTGACTGATAACGAGAACAGGCGCACCCGGGCCTCGTTGAAGATCCAGCTCGGATGAACGTGTCGATCTGTTTCTGACTGGCAGGGGGTTAATGGAGAGTCTGGGTACTTCCATTGATCCGCCAGTGGAGCTTCTTCTCGCCGGTAGGTTCAGTGCTACTAGACACTATGACCAAGCGTTGATCTCTCGGATGCGGCGCGGGCAGCTGCAGGTTGCCACCGCGTCGATTACGTGATGGGGAGTGAAATATTGTCACACTTTAGCCTCATTCTTTGCCAGTAACGTCAACCACTCTCGCTTTTTCCTTCTTTCCTCATCCGCTCTTTCCTTTCACGTTCCTTCATCGGCCGCCAATGGCCTCCTCCTCCCTCTCCACACACGCCGTCAGCACCGGCGACCTCGTTCACCTCGTGTCTGCATCCCAGTCCGCCACCGTCTACCCCTCCGACGATGCCATCGTCGCCGTCCTCAACACCCGCTTTCGCTCCGATTTACCTTACTCTAGAATAGGCACAACAAATTTGCTCGTCGTCAATCCCTACAAGTCTCTCGCAAACGTTAACGACATCAGTGCTAGAGAATATGAAGAGCGGTGCTACAAGGAAACCAGCTTGTCTCTCGCCAGTGCAAGCCTCCTCCAGCCCCATCTCTATGAACTCGCTGCTCAGATTTACTTGCTCATGCGTCGCACTAAACAGTCCCAGTCCGTCATCGCTCGGTTCGTCCCTCCTCTCATTCATGTGTTTCTTCATCCTCTAATGCTCTCCCCTCCAGCGGTATTACCGGCTCAGGAAAGACATCCAGTCTGCGTCTCCTTGTAGACCAGGTCTTGCGTCTCTCTTCCCACTCCAAGAAAGAGCTAAGAATGGCGGGCCAAATCAAAGCGCTTCACACCCTCCTCGACGCGTTTGGAAACGCAAAAACCGTCTCAAATCCAAATGCGTCACGGCACAGTCGTTATCTCGAACTTCATTTCAATCATCGTGGCCGCATCGAATCCGCCAAAGTACTCGCCTTTGCGCTTGACAAATCCAGACTCACGCGCCTCGCCCACGAGGAACGCACGTTTCATATCTTTTATCAATTCTTGTCTGGTGCTGCGCCACAGGAGCGCGATTACTTCAACATCGAGGACCCCTCCGAGTATGCGCTCTTGGCCTCCTCGGGCTGCTACCGTCTGCCCAATGGGCCTTTCAGTGATGATGCTATCGCCATGGAGGACGTGCGCGTTGCCATGCGTACACTCGGTTTCAAGCCGAAGCATCTCTCTTCTATTTTCACCACCCTCGTTGCTATCCTCCTCTTGAGCAACATTCAGTTCACAGAGGCGGATGCCAAGGATGTTTCCGCCTCCGTCGCGAACATTCCCGTCCTCGAGCATGTCGCACGCCTCCTCGGTGTCGCACCAGATGACCTTGCGCAGACGTTGACAAACAAGTCCAACTATGTCCGCAAGGAATTTTATACCATCCTTCTCAGCGTCGAACAAAGTGCGATCCAACGTGATTCACTCATGCGCGATCTCTACGCCATCCTTTTTGCTTATATCGTCGAAACGGCGAATCACAAGATTGCCCCTGCAAACCGTGATGCCCTTCCCACAACCCAGCTGATCCTCTTCGACTCTCCTGGTTTCCAGACTCGCGGTCCCACGGGCACCGGCTCAATGATGTTTACGGGCACTGCACCCCTTATTTCCGCCTTGGGCCAAAACAAGTTTGATGAGTTTTGCATCAACTTCGCTGACGAGTTCGTCCAGTCTTACGTCTTGCGAAACACGTTCGAGGACGGCGTCGGCTATAACAGTCACATGGTTGGTGATGGGATATCCCTTCCAGTCATTGCCACCGTGGATAATTCGGCTTGCATCGAGCTACTTCGTGGCACTCAACTGAGCGAGCGTGCGACACGGAAGCCTGCTGGTATGCTTGGCATCTTGAGCAAAGCATGCTCGTCGTACAAATCAGGAAGGACTGGTGACAAGAAGGCAGAAGAACTCCATCAAGATCTCGTGTCCAAATATGGTGTGCATGCGTCGTTTGTGGCAAGCCCCAGTCAAGGCGGGGAGAGCGACGGGAACCTATTTGGTATCAACCACTACGCGGGCAGTTGTTCCTATGACATTTCGTCTTTCATCGAGAAGGACTCTGACACCCTTGACTCGGCATTTGTGTCGCTACTTCGAAACTCCTCGGATGCTTTCGTGGCGAAACTGCTCTCCGGTCCTTCGCTTGCTGTTGAGAAGCACTCGAAGGATGAAACTTCTATTGTTCAGGCCCAAGTCTCGTCGCGTCCACTTCGTCAGCCAACGCGTGTCGCTTCCCCAGATGGCTCTGCACCCCTGCCAAACGAGGAGCATCCACCTCTGGACCTCGCCAAGATATACACTGTCTCCACGCAACTCAACTATGTGCTCTCCGAAATTTTCGCTTCCTTTGACCGAACACATCTTTGGACCATCTCCTGCATCCGTCCTAACGATTCCAACTCGCCCAACTCGTTCGACAAACGTCGTGTAAAAGCTCAGGTAAAGTCTCTTCTCATCCCTGAAGTCGTAGCGCGTCGCAGTGTGGAATTTGTCACCGACTTGGAACTGAGTGCTTTCTGCGAACGGTATGTACCCACTATGCGTGGTTCAGATTTGCAGCGTATTCGGCAATGCGCAGCTTCGAATGGGTGGAGAGAGGGTGTTGATTACGTGATCGGCCACCGTTCGATCTGGTTATCGTATAACGCGTGGAAGACGGTCGAGGACGGCGTTCGTGCGGCTGAGAAGGAGCAGAAGCGGTTAGCTCCCGATGCCGTCGAAGAGGATGAAAGCGCAATTGGAGACGATGGGACGGAGTATACCCACACCGACACACATGCCCATGACATCCTCGATAACGAGAGTCGTGATAATCTACTCATCGCTCGCGTGGGCAGCCATGGGTCGAAATACCAGGACCCGAATCAACACACACCGTATGGCGTCAGTGGCCTGCCTTCGCCGAACACGGGTGGGCTAGCGTACGCTGACCCCGAGGATGGTTGGGGATCGGAATGGGACAAGAAAGGGAGGAGCCCTGGTAGATCGCCTCCTTACCCATCCAAGGAAGGGACTATTGCCATCAATACCGCACCCGCCGCTGTTGAGGAAATACCCACGAGCAGTACGCGACGGTGGTGGCTCTTCTTCGTCTGGCTATTAACCGGTTTGGTCCCATCATTCGTACTACACTATATTGGACGAATGAAACGCCCGGACATCCGCCTCGCCTGGCGGGAGAAGGTAACCATATGCTTCTTAATCCTCATCTTGAATTCGGTCGTCATCTTTTATATCGTCGAATTCGGTCGGCTTCTCTGTCCCAACTACGACAAAGTCTGGAACTCGAACGAGGTGTCCCAACACACCGGGACCACAGATTGGTGGGTATCGGTGCAAGGATGGGTGTATGACCTCTCCAACTTTATCCATGGCGACCACAGCGATATCGTTGGCATCGTATCCAACTCGGCTGCAGACCTTAGTCTCCTCGCAGGACAGGATCTGACGGGATACTTCCCACCACCGCTTACGCTCGCCTGCTCAGGTTTGGTCTCACAAGGGTCGTTAGCACTCACCGCGAAGAATTTCACGGCGAGCGTACCAAACGCGATGCACAAATCTGGAGCGACGCAGCCAACGCAGGGCACGGCATTGGATGACACAAACTGGTACAAATCGACATTTTTGCCGAAGATGAAGGAGTTTCAGAAAGGGGCGTTAGTGTGGGATTCTAGTACGATTTATGCGCAGGCGATGGATTCAAACATTCAGAGGTGGGCGTCAGCGCATTTTTGTCGTCATGTTTTAGCTGACCGTGCACTCAACAGAATTTGGGCCATCTGGGACAATGGCGTGTATGACTTGACAGACTACGTCAACACCATCACGATTAACGAAGGCGCCGCAACTCCCTACCAGTTCCTAGATACGGGCATCACTGACGTATTCAAGCAACAAGCTGGGCAAGACATCTCCAAGAACCTGAACAGTGTCATCGCAGGCCTGAACTCGACAGCGGCGGCGAACAACGTGAACTGTATCAAGAATATGTTCTACCTAGGCGAAGTCGATTTTCGGAATACGCCCCGGTGCACTGTGCAGAGTTATCTTTTGCTCGTCTTCACCGGGATCCTTTGCGCGTCGATCGCGCTCAAGTGTGAGTCTTGCATGAGTGAGTCTGCCTTGAAGGGAGCGCTCACCTTCCTGCTAGTCCTTTCCGCGCTCCAGCTGACCGGCAAGCGTTCGCCTGAAATGCTCGACAAGTTTATTCTATGCCAGATCCCGTGTTACACCGAAGGCGAAGACTCCCTCCGACGAACGATCGACTCGCTCGCGGCGCTCCACTACGACGACAAGCGCAAGTTGCTCTTCATCATCTGCGACGGCAATATCATTGGGAGTGGGAACGATCGGACAACGCCGAGGATCGTGTTAGATATATTGGGTATTGATCCGAAGGTTGATCCCGAACCACTGATGTTCCGATCGATCGGCGAAGGCTCGAAACAGATTAATTATGGGAAAGTGTATTCGGGGTTGTATGAGTTCGAGGGGCACGTCGTTCCGTGAGTAGCCCATTTATGCGTACGTGTGGGTATTAATGTTGGGGTGCGTTGCTGCAGTTATATGGTTGTCGTCAAAGTCGGCAAGCCTACAGAGCGGTCCAAGCCCGGCAACCGCGGCAAACGAGACAGCCAGATTCTGCTCATGCATTATCTCAATCGCGTGCACTTTGATGCACCCATGTCCCCACTGGAACTTGAAATTTTTCATCAGATGCGGAACGTGATCGGGATTGATCCGGCATTTTACGAGTATATCTTTACGGTCGATGCGGATACAGTTCGTTTTCTCATTCTGGGTGTGGTGACAGAAGATTGACGGGGCGTTACAGACGGTCACACCCGAGTCGCTCAATCGGTTGGTCGCGTCGGCTGCAGACGATTCGAGCATCATCGGTATCTGTGGTGAAACAAAACTAACTAACGAAGAAGGCTCGTGGTGGACGATGATTCAGGTTTACGAGTACTACATTTCTCATCACCTTTCCAAGGCGTTTGAGTCCCTCTTCGGTTCCGTTTCCTGTCTCCCTGGGTGTTTCTCGCTCTATCGTGTCCGCACGGCTGACAAGGGTCGTCCGATCATCATTTCCAACCGGATCATCGACGAATACGCTGAATGCAATGTCGACACGCTCCACAAGAAGAATCTTTTCTCGCTCGGCGAAGACCGTTTCCTCACCACGCTTCTCATGAAACATTTCCCGACCTATAAGACAAAGTTCATTCCCGATGCGGTTGCGCATACGATGGCGCCAGAGTCGTGGCGGGTCTTGTTCTCTCAACGACGTCGGTGGATCAATTCGACGGTGCACAACTTGTTGGAGCTGGTGATCCTGCCCGAGTTGTGCGGGTTTTGTTGTTTCTCGATGCGGTTTTTCGTGTTTATCGATTTGTTGGGGACGATCGTGCGTGTTTTTTTTTTCGTGTCGGACGTTGCTGACGTCAACGTAGATTCTTCCGGCAACCGTCGTTTACGTGAGTGGGGCTTATGGGTGGGGTGGGGTGTACTAACGTTTGTGTTCATAGCTTGCATATCTAGTCGTCGCGGTTGCGACTGGGACTAGTTCGTTGCCGCTGATTTCGATTATCATGTTGGGCGTAACCTATGGGTTGCAGGTACGTTCGCGATTCGGTAGGGTACCTTGGAGGAGGAGCTGACCGCGATGCCGTAGGCGTTGATTTTCATCATCAAACGCGAGTTCATGCTTGTGGGCTGGATGGTCGTCTATCTCCTCTCGTACGTCCTTTCTCGTTATCTTACCTTTTACTTGGATGACTGACGTTGTTGAGATCAGATATCCGGTGTACAGTTTCTTCCTCCCGATCTACTCCTTCTGGTGCATGGACGACTTCTCGTGGGGGAACACACGTGTCGTAATCGGTGATGGAGGGAGCAAGAAAGTGATTATGAATGACGACGAGCGGTTCGATGAGTCGATGATCCCACTCAAGAAATTTAGCGGTGCGCCGTCTACGTTTGTTAGCGTGTCTAGTTGCTCACATTTTCTACACAGAATACGAAACGGAAGCATGGGATGGTGCTTCGCGTCACTCGGATGAGACGGGGATCAGTAAGGCCCGTTCACAGCCACGGTTCCCCCCATCCCGACAAGGCTCGCCACACCCGTCGAACGGGGGTGATTACTACCGGGATACAAACGCGATGAACAATTCGACGGTCAATTTCCGAGGGACGGCTTCGCATCATAGTCACGCTGGTTCTCGACAGGGTTCCATGTATGAGGGCCGCCAACCGCCAATGTCCCAGTTTGGACTGCCTCCGATGCCGTTTGCGCCATTTGCGCCTGGACCTGGGAGTGCGGCTGGTTCCGAGTATGGTGGGGCGACGGGGATGATGGGACCGCTCGGATATCAGCAAACGGGGAGCGCGTATGGGATGGTGGATCCGCGCACGACAATGATGGATCCGCGCACGACAATGATGGATCCGCGCACGACGATGATGAGTATGGGCGGGATGAACATGAATATGTTCACTGGTCATGGGTCGCAGACGGGTGGGTTTGGGACGCTCTCGGCTGGTCCGGTCGGTGGGGCTGGTGGTGGTGGAGATCCGCGGATGTCGACGTTTTCGATGGCAACGTCTGTGAATGCGTTCGCTGGGCCGAGTTTGAACCCGAATCCGACGGACGAGGACATCTTCAATGCGTTGAGGAATTATCTGAGTACACAGGATTTGATGACGGTGACGAAGAAGTGAGTATCTGTTGGTTCCCTCGTGTTCGTTCTCGCTCATTGTTCGTAGGACCGCACGTGAAGCGATCATGGCCAAATTCCCCAAAGCTGACTTGACGTCACGCAAGGACTTTTTGAACGAGTCGATCGACAAGATATTGTCACAGTCATAAAGAATTTTCGACATCGTGAACCAAGCTATTTGCCTCTCGTCCCATCGTTTGGTTTCATGCATTGTGTTGGTTCTTTTTGGTCGCCCGTCACCACTCATCATTATCCATAGACGATCGCAGTCACCTATCATACATCATAACTCGCTGTGCGTCACACTCGACATCCACACATAGTCGTTGTATTTCGACTTTACTCTTTCTTGCACTCTCTTTCCTTTCTCTTGTTTTCGGACTCGTGTCTCTCTTTAGATCATCTCTCGTTATCCTTAGCATGTCGTCGCGCACGTACTTGGAAAAAAATGGACGGAATAGCTTAGCTCAAATGTAAATTTGGAAGTTACTATCTGGGAACCGCGAACTTGGCCTGTACGCACCACCAGCTAGAAAACTAGTCGAGGATAATGCTACATTATTCGCTCCATAGGTTAGGCCGGCAAGCTTCGTCCGCGCCATCAGCAAGTCTATAATACGCTGAGTCACGGACTTTTATTCTACTTATTTCAGGTTCTATCAACCGGCCGAACGGGGCGCGAGGGCTAGGACTCATCGAGAGCGGCAAAGCATCCCAAAGGGCGAAGAAAGACTACCCACACTCAACCTCCCCTAGCCGAGAAGTCCATGGCGGGGGGCACTGGCGGTTTGACTATTTTTATTCAAAGGCTGAATGTAAGGTTCTGTTCTTGAACACAATACTTGTTCAGCAGACTACTTGCCAACCCCGAATACAATGGTGAGAGCCAAGCTCGAAGAGACACGATATCCTAGTGCTGCTTTCAATTCTGGGAAATGCACGAAATCCTCCCCAAAATACCCGGCTACTTCCGGAGTGGGAATAAAGCTGACAAAGTGTCATTCGTCTCCCTCTCGCTGTCGTGGTCAGCTGACAACTCCAAGGGCAGGGAAGATGTCAGACCAAGTGAGTCCATATCACCGTTTGGAGGCAATTGAATCGACATGCACGGTTTACCTCTAGAAATTCGTGAGTCACCTCACGTTACAAGTGGTACGATGATCTCATAGAACACACTGTGCTTGTCCGATCTCATCTAGGAGGTGAGTGATCCTCAAATCCATGTTCTCCCAGCCTTTATTCACTGCATCTCATGCAGTTTGTGAGTGATGAGCGGGCCCATGCGATCAACGATATCTCACGGAATCCATCGCTTTTACCTCATCAAGGAAGTGAGTTTTAATCGGAAGTATACTCAGACAGCCATCTTACTGACCTTCTTCTACGTGACGAACCCGTTCAGTTCGTGAGTAATTGCTGCTGTCCCCATTCTACCACCGAATACTCACGAGCTGTATTCATATCTCATCTAGAAAGTAAGTGATCATCGATTTCTTGGGCGGACAGACTGTACCATGCGTGTCGCATGATTTCAAGGGAGTAAGTGACCGTCGAGTGTATGCTCCTACAACAATCTCATAAGTGTATTGTACTTGTCGCGTTCCGCATAGAGAGTAAGTGATCGTTGACTCCGTGAATTCATAGCCGTCTCACGACACATGCTGTTTGTTGCATCGAATCTAGAAAGTGAGTGATTGTCGAATCCATTTGCGTATCGTGTTCATCGCATCGCATCTAGCATGTAAGTGATTGCCGAATGTATACTATCGTGGCCGTCTCATGACGTGTCGTACTTGTCGCATCCCTTCTAGAGTGTGAGCAATCGTCAAATCCATGCTGTCACAGCCGTCTCACGACGTTTAATACTTGTTGCATGACATCTAGTTCGTGAGTAATTGTCAAATCCATGCTGTCACAGCTGTCTCACAGCGTATCGTGCTTGTCGTCACATCCCATCTAGCGAGTGAGTGATTGTCGAATCCATGCATTCACAGCCGTCTCATACATGTCGGGTTTGTCGTACCCCATCTAGCTCGTGAGTGATCATTGAATTCATACATCCACCGCCCTCTCACAACGTTTTGTGGCTGTGGAATCCCATCTAGATCGTGAGTGATTGTCGAATCCATCATTGACGGTCCTTTCATGATATACCGTGCTTGTCGAATCCCATCCAGCGAGTGAGTGAACGTCGAATTCATACTTTCTCAGTTGTCTCATGACATACCGTGCTTGTCGCATCCCTTCTTCTAGGAAGTGAGTGATCACTGAATCCATGCTTTCACAGCCATCTCATCATGTATCGTGCTTGTCCCATTCAATCTAGCCAGTGAGTGATCGTTGAATCCATGCTTTCACTGCCGTCTCACGACATCTCGTGCTCGTCGCATCCAATCTAGCAAGTGAGTGATCACCGGTTACATGCATCCAAAGCCCACCCATGACGTCTCATGGCTGCGGCATCCCGAGTAGCAAGTGAGTAATCGTCGAATCTATCCATTTACGTCCTCTCACAATGTATCGTGTCTGTCACATCCCGTCTAGTTTGTGAGTGATCATTGAATCCATACAGTCACAGCAGTCTCACAATGAATCGTGCTTGTTGCATCCCATCTAGGATGTGAGCGACCGTTGACTCTTTGGATTCACGACCGTCTCACAACGCATCGTGCATGTCGCATCCCATCCAGCGGGTGAGTGATTGTTGAATCCATGCTTTCGCAATTGTCTCTCAACATATCGTGGTCGTCGCATCCCATTTAGCTTGTAGGTGATCGTCGAATCTATGCTTTCACAGTCCTTTCACGACGTATTGCGCTTCTCGCATGCAATCTAGATCGTGAGCGACCGTCAACTATATGCTTCACACCCGCCTCATGACTTATCGTTCTTTTCGCATCCTATCTAGCTTGTGAGTGATCGCGAATATATGCTTTCACAGTCCTCTCATGACAAATTGTGCTTGTCCTATCTCATGTAGGTTGTAAGTGATCGTCGAATCTATACTTTCACAGTCCTCTTACGACGTATCGCGCTTCTTGCATGCGATCTAGATCGTGAGCAATCGTCGAATCCATGCTTTCACCGCCGTCTCACCATGTATCGCACTTGTCGCATCCCATCTAGGAGGTGAGTGATCAAGAAATCGGTGCTTTCACCGTCGGCTCACGACTTATTGTGCTTGTCACATCCTATCTAGGGAGTGAGTGATCGTTCAATTCATGCGTTCACAACCCTCACACGACGTATTGTCCTTGTCGATCCCATCCAGGTCGTGAGTGCTGGTGATCGTCGAATCCATACTTTCGTAACCGTGTCACAACGTCTCGTGCTTGTCGCAACCCATCTAGGTTGTGAGTGATCTTTGAACCCGTGCTTTCACAGCCATCTCACAATGCATCGTGCTTGTCGTATCCAATCTAGGCAGTGAGTGGTCGTCAAATCCGTGCTTTCATAGCTATCTTACAATGTGTCATGATTGTCGCATCACATCC
>JBBPSW010000322.1:0-12886 GCA_038093775.1 Butyriboletus pseudospeciosus | reverse complement strand
AACAGTAAAGTTTGGAGGAGATTCCTTGATGGTTTGGGGATGGATGAGTTGGAATGGAGTGGGAATTCTTGCAGAGGTTGAAGGGAGGATGAATGCTAAGCAGTATATCTCTATTTTGGAGGATAATTTGCTTTCTTCCATGGAAAATTCTGGAATTCCTGAGAAGAGCACTATGTTTCAACAAGATAATGACTCCAAGCACACCTTCAAAAGAGCCAAGGAGTGGCTGGAATCTCAAGGGATCAAGGTTCTTGACTTGCCAGCACAATCTCCAGACCTTAATCCCATTGAACATCTTTGGCAAATCCTCAAAAAAAAGCCCAACAGCTATACAACACCACCAAAAGGAGTATGAGAGCTTTGGAAGAGAATTGAAGTGGTGTGGGGAAGGATAGAGGTTGAAGAGTGTCAAGGATTGATAGAGAGTATGCTTAGAATACTAGAGGAAGTGATAAAAGCAAAAGAAGGGCATACAAAGTACTAAATTGTAGAATAGAAACACTGGTCAAAAAAGTGTCCCAATGACATGTCACTTTAATATGGCTATATTTCAGTGCCATGACAACCAAATTACATGACTAAGGGCTCATCTTTAGGGCAAGAATTAGGGTTATCAATGACCCAGCAAACATTAAAGCTAATACCTCTTGGTTCTCTTGCAAATGTGAAGTCTTTGCAAAATAGCCAAACATTGGGACACTTTTTTAAGCCACTATACCTACCAGGTACTTAGCAAGGGAGAGTGTTGAATGAAAGTATAGTATACCATATTAGACTAATAGTTCACATCCTGTACTATAAAACTCAGCATTCAACTGAGTTCTAAACAGATTGCTCTTGACCTACAACTGTCACCATTGCCTGACACCACTGCAGGTAAGATGGATAGTACTGTGCTACATGTGTGCTTTCAACAACACCTATATTGACAACCTCCAGCTCATCCCAACTATAAATTACACCCTCCAAGACCTCTTGCCCATCCATTGCAATTTGTGGGTTGAGAACACCACTTAATCCAGTTTCAGCATGCTGCTGGCAGTCTAGATTTTTGAATGCACTGACCAGTTTCTTGCCTGTAATTGTCTCAGGTCTGGCAAGTTCATTGTCACTCTCCAAGTCCATGGCCAAGGGTGGAACCCATGTGAAGTTTCATGTTAGATTGTCAACAACCTCCAAGTTGATCCCAGGTTGGGTCCAAGTATGTGTATGTGGATGCTTGCAGTGTTTTGGTTTTTCTGCAGTGCAATCTATCTTGTAAAGATGGTGTGCATAGCTTGAATGCAACTTTCTCAGTGCTTCAAAGGTATCAATAGTGAGGTTGCATTGTTTGATAGATTATACAGTGACTCCCAAAACTGTTCCAATACCTAATCCTGATGCAGTGCACTTTGTGCACTGCAAACACCTGTGGGAATTTTTCTTGGCTTTGGTGGGACAAATAATAGTACATACCCTTGGCTACCTATGGGTGCTTATGTCATGTGATTTGATCTAGAGGAAGTGGAGATATGGCTATTTTAAAACAGCAACTACATTGGAACAGTTTTGGGACTTTTAATGTGGACATTAGAATCTTTATGAAATAAGGGGATAATTGCTGTTGTTTGGTGGTACAAACAAAGATATACATATAAATATCATGTCTGAGTCTAAAGATGTTTCCACACTTCTTGACTCTTAACCACTATCATCATACAATCTCTCTGCCACTCAAAAGAACACTATTCTCTCTTGATTCTGGCCATTCCATCCACTCCATTGCCTCTAGTACAGGTGTTGGCATTGCTACCATCTCTAAGCTTCATTCCAAGGAGCATTCTGACCTTCAAAAGTCTGCTGGAGGCTGTTCATCAAAGCTTTCCTCTGTCAACATTCATTATGCTGTTCACCTTATCTCCAGTAATAAGGCAGAGAATGCTGTTCAGGTCACCAAAGCACTCTCCACTATTACCAACCAGCCTCTCCATCCTAATACAGTTTGTCATTATTTGAAAAAGATTGGTATGAAAGCTGTAGTCAAGTCCAAATGCCCCCTACTCTCTATCAAACATTACAAGGTTTAGTTGGACTTTGCTTATGCTCATAAGGACTGGACTCTAGAGGACTGGAAGCAGGTGGTATGGTCTGATGAGACCAAAATCAATCATCCTGGGTCAGATGGTTGCAAATGGGCATGGAAAAAGCCAAGAGAGGGGCTTAGTGACAGATTAGTTGAAGGAACTTTGAAGTTTGGAGGGGGTTCTTTGATGTTGTGGGGCTGTATGGCTTGGGGTGGGGTTGGTTACACAACTAAAATTAATGGTAGGATGGATGGTGATCTCTACCTTCAAATTTTGAAGGATGAACTCCAGGATTCCTTGGAGTTCTATGGTCTGAATCCTCCTAATGTCATCTTTTAGCAGGATAATGACCCCAAGTATACTTGCAAGAAGGTCAAGGAGTGGCTGGAAGAGCAGGAGTTCAGGACCATGGTATGGCTTGCACAATCTCCTGACTCCAATCCCATAGAACATATCTAGCTTCACCTCAAAAGGAAGCTGGCAGACTATGAGGAGCCTTCTAAGGGGATAGAGGAGTTGTGGAGAAGAACTTAGAAGGAATGGAATAAGATACCAGCTGAGGTGTGTCAGGGATTGGTTGAAAGCATCCCTAGGAGGATTCAGGCAGTGCTTAAAGCCAAAGGAGGATATACCAAGCACTGATATATACCAAATACCCTTATGATAATCAAAAGTCCCAAAACTGTTCTAATATAGTTGCTGTTTTAAAATAGCCATATCTCCACTTCCTCTGGATCAAATCACATGACTGAAGCACCCATAGGTAGCCAAGGGTATGTACTATTATTTGTCCCACCAAAGCCAAGCAAAATTCCCACAGGTGTTTGTAGTGCACTTTGTACACTGCATCAGGATTAGGTATTGGAACAGTTTTGGAAGTCACTGTATGCCACCAAGTCCAGAGAAGTATCACTTGATATTGGCAGCATGTGGTATCATGGAATGTAGAATTATTGCCATCACTTTCAAAGGACATTGCTTTGCTGTGACAGGATATGTCTTCCACCAGTCAAGAGTATTTGCTTGACCACCAGCAAAAATGCCACTGCATTTCTGATATTCTTTGAGGTCATGGATGAGATTTTCTGCCTCTGCTTTGCTCCATTTCCATTGCTTTGCAATCAATAATGCTGTTGTAACCATGAACCCAAAACTGCAACCATTTGCAGCTTGTGATATTGCAAGAACCCAGCATATTGGATGCAGAAATAAGGCAAGAACATGGTGATTAATGTTTATGGCATGGAACCAATGATTGCAAACTTGTTTTGTATGCATCCAGAAACCTGTGTGATTGCCACCATCAAGAGTGAGCTGAGGTATTTTTCTTGCAGATTGAATCAGTTCAAGCATACAAAATGCAAGAGATGCATCACAAGCTTCACAGTTTCCCATCATATCAACCAATGGCTTTGCAGTTTTTATGAGCTGGTGCATTGCTGGCCAGAATTCAGCATTGTAAATAACAATATTGATGACATCAGGTGCAACTGGTGAGAAACCACCCTGTTTTTTCAGCATTAGGTCAAACAAAGTGATTGAAAGTAGCTGTCTTTCTGAATCTTAGTATTCTATCATTATAGTACTCATGTCAAAGGAATCATACCTATATTTCCAAATACTCATGGCCTGAAAAATAAGTGCATACCAATGTGATTCACAATTCTTCTTCAGACTATGAGTAACATTTTGTTACTTTGCTTTCTCTTTCAGCTGACCATCTCAATAGTGTGAACTATTAAAAAATGTCACAATGCAAGTTGCCTTCACCACATGTTGCCTCATCCAAGGAAGGGCACAGATTTTGCCAATCATTGAATTAATGCTATGAAGGAAACATGGAAATGTCTGCAAAAGCACAAGCTAAGTTACTTTGGCACTTTGTGTCTGCACCACTACTCACAAAGATCCAGAAAATTTGGTTTTGGAACTTCTGATGGAATGCTTGCATAATAGTTGGATTATCTGTAGTAACAGCAATAAATCCCTTTGCATCCTGGACTTCCATGGCTTTTAGGGCTTGAGTTGAGACTTCAAGAAGGACATTGGCAGAACCTCAACATCCTGATATGTATGTCTGCAAGCTTGAGTACAATAGGGTAGCAGTCCACTTCTGCAGCAAGTACTCCATACAATGAACATTTCAAGAGATCCTCCCATCCATCAATCAAAAGTATGAGTCTTTTTCCTGCCTTAAAATGACTGATTTCATCAACTTGCATCCTTGTCAGCTTGGCATCCATGATTGAATGGGACAAAATATAGCATGAAGGGGCCAGGTGCAATGGCCAAATTTCATCAAGGAAGTTACAGAAGAACCAATTCTCAGCAATTGACAATGGTATATTGGCATAGACAATGAAGCTATGTGATTTGTGAGTTAATGATAACAACATCAGGAAGGTACTTAGGCTGATCAAAATAGTTTGAAGTTAGCATGGTCCCATTGTGTTTGTGTTAGTGCAACATCAGCATAGCCAATTGAGCTCTCCCTTGGTTGCTTTACAGGCCCAGGCCCCCCACTAATTCCACTGGCTGTCTCAGCAATTGAAGTCAAGTAAGTCAAGTCTCCAACAGGCTCTAAGAGAAGCTCAGGTGCCTCAATTGCAAGGTGAGCCTGCACAGCATTCTTTGCTTCTTGAGGAGCTTGTCCACACTTAAAGATGATGTGTTTCAAAGGCTGGTGATCCCTTTCTTCAATCCAAGTACCAGCTCTGTTTGGGCCACAGTATTGAAAAGAAATGCCTATACTCAAGGCAAACCCTAGACTCAATATCTCAAGTGTTGTTGATCATGACAATATGCGAGAGAGAGAAGAGCAATATCAAAACTAAGTATATACATGGGAATGTAGTACTATATATACTGACTACTTCAGGGCAGGTATAGAATGTGGTAGAATCTGAAGGAGGGATTATCTAATGCATGGCTATGAGGACATCTGTTTGAAGATAAATAATCTAAACTAAATGGATATGTCATGATGGAGGCAATATTGGTAAGGATGAACATGTGTACCGATATTGGTGCATGGAACATGTGGTAGCTGAGGCATACAGGATGTGATGTCTACAGGAATGATGGAAATGATATAAGTCCATGAATGGGAAACTAGTATCTAAATAGGGAAAGAGATCTATAACAAAATCTATGAAGGGAGCATGTCAAATGCTGATAGGATATGCATCAAGCATGTGTGTAGGGTATTGAGTATGCTGGATACCAAAGGTGTGGTATATGAAGAATGCATGTCTAATGTGATGTATGGCAGTGTTGTCTAGAAGAGGCTAGAGATCTAGACATTGTATTGAGAGTACATCAAGTATCTCATGGGGGCAATGAGTATCTAGGCAAGTCTAGATGTATCATTGGGGAATCTTGTATGATGGAAGCTTGTGTAGCATGGCATCATGGATCATCTAATATAGCACATGGGCACACAGCAGCCTGGCAGCAGATACTAGATGGGAATACAGTTTACAGACATGTAGATTAGAGTAAGTTTATAGTCATGCTTGAGACTATGCCTTGTTGGAATACAATGTCTAATCATAGGCCAGGGTTATCTGTAGGATGACAGTTACAGTGGGTAAGCTATAAGCTATAGGTGTTACAATTTTCATTCTCTTTCATCGAATACTCCTTTTCTCTGAATACTCTTACCGTTGCACTTGGCGAACCACCCACATTTCCAACACGAGTTACCTTCTTCTTGTTACCATGGATTCCATTTCATTTTGCCTCCTTGATTGACTCCCATCCCAGCCTTTCATCTCTGCCCTGACTCGTTCCCTTATCTTTCATCTCCATTCTTCTTTTGTTTGATTCTTTTCTTAGTCTGGTCTGTGCACATATCTTGTTCCTATAAATGATCTCTCGAATTACCTTGTACTACATTCTCAATCTTCTTTCGCAATACTAGCATTAGCATCTGGAATCATCCTTGAGTCTCTAAGTCCTACGAGTGTCTGTTGACACCATCTCCTTCAAGCCTAGTTCTATGAATCCAGGAACAATATGCTCTCTTGACATTGGTCTCTTCGTGAGCATCGCCTAGAGAGATATCTAGTAATCAGATTCCATCTTTGTATGCTACGCATAACAAAAGATCGAGAATAACCTTGGTCCCACCTCTCTAGGTGTAGGACCTAGTTCCGGACCAAGTCTACCATTTCCCCCGAGTCCAACCCCAGCACCACCCAAGGTTCCAACCAACCCCAGACCCCCTGCACCAAAGATGTCAACCTGTGCTACCGAGCTAAAGGCAGCCCTCCCTGCCGACTTCTCCAGAAAATCTGATGATGCCTCCCAATGGATTAAGGCCATGAAGGCCTACTTCGCATTGAACTCTGCCTTGTATACCACCGACAAAGGAAAGGTAACCACAACCCTGAACAAGATGAGTGAAGGACAAGGAGCGTCCTTTGCCGAAATGTGGTATGACAAACTCAACAACCCTCTCGTTGATGCCTGAGAAAAGACCTTCGACAAGTTCACTGAAAACTTCAAGACCACCTTCTACCCCTTTGACACCAAGGCCACTGCTCAACTTGACTTATTCAAACTCGTCCAAAAGTCTTCCAAGGAATCCAACGGAACCACTAACAATGGATTCCAACAATACGTCACTGACTTCCAGAATCTGTCTAGTAAAGCAGGCATCATCGACGATGTCACCCTCATCAACCAATTCTCCCTTGGACTTGACCAACGAATTGCCATCATGATCCTTTCTATGTCCCCCATCCCTAACACCATTGACAAGTGGATTGAACAAGCAAAGACGTTCCATGCTCAGAAAATGAGGATCCAAGCCCTAAGGAGTGGGCGATTCCAACCCTCCTCCTTTCGCCCTATAACCAAGGACCCCAATGCTATGGACGTTGACAACGCCACCCTGTCAAAGCTTACACCCCCTGAACAAGCCTGATGCATCCGAGAAGGACTATGTTTCCACTGCCGAAAGAAAGGACACAACTCCTCGAACTGTCAAAACCCATTCCTATGTTCCAACTCATCTTCAGCTCCTCCCCAGAAACAAAACATTTGCACCTCTGAGACAGCCCCTCTGCCTCTCAAGGAAACCCCTACCCCGTCCAAACTTGACCAGTATATCCATTCCCTGAAAACCTTGGGGAAGAGTAACTCCAACATCTTCTCTACCCTAAAGATGTGCTTCGAAGAACCCTCTGAGGAGATTGCAACTATCTACGCTCCTGGAATCGTGAAGGCAAGGGATTTTTAAGAAGGGAAGCCACTGCAATGTCTCCTTCCCTTACGTTGAACCATGTACTTGTAGCGCCGACGAGCAATCGAACCATGCACCTTCCCGTAACTTTACATGGTCTGAAATAAAATGTTGACACCTCCACCCTCATTGATTCCAGTGCAACCGGAAACTTTCTAGACCCTCGCCTTCTTCCAAAGGGAATCTTCAAACTCTCCCTGGTTGCCTCCCCAGTCACGGCATACAACATCAATGGTACACCCAACACTAAAGGAACCATTAAATGGACTACCATTGTTACCTTCTTCTCTGGTCCATTTTCCGACTCTGTCAGATTCATGGTAGTCTGCCTATCCCATCCTCAGATCATCCTCGGAATGCCATGGCTTCAGAAATGGAACCCTTGTATAGACTGGTCTACCTTCTCCATTAACCTTTCCACCCCATGGTCCTTGCACAACCCCTTTCGTCACAACTCTTCCACTGAGTCCATCAGTAAGACAACCATCTCCACCGAACTAGCTCTCACCAAGAAACCCAAAGAAATCTTCCTTCCTGACTTTTGCTCTGACTTTGCCAATGTATTCTCTGAAAAGACCCATGACCAGCTTCCTCCCCACCAATCCTATGACCACACCATTGAACTCTGTGACACCTTCATACCCAAGATAGCTAAAGTATATCCCCTCAACCTGACAGAGAAAGAAACATGCAAAGCCTTCATGGAAGAACATCTCAAGACTGGCCATATTGTTCCCTCTAAATCCCCCCAAGCCGCCCTGTTCTTCTTCGTCCCAAAGAAGGATGGCTCCCTTCGACCTTGTCAGAACTATTGTTACTTAAATAGTCACACAGTTCGAAACACCTATCCACTTCCTCTTATCTCCGAACTTGTAGACGACATGAAGGACTCTACCTACTTCACCAAGTTCGATATCCAATGGGGCTACAACAACATCCACATCAGGGAAGAGAATCAATGGAAGGGAGCATTCATCACCCCTCTAGGCTTATTCGAACCCATGGTCATGTTCTTTGGTTTCTGCAATGGTCCTGCCACCTTCCAAGGCTTCATGAATCACATCTTCGCCGACATGATCTCCAAATGCTGGCTAAAGATCTACGTCAATGATCTCAGCATCCACACCAATGGCCCTCTTTCTCTCCATCACGAATGAACTTGTTGAGTCCTCCAATGATTGAGAGAACACCATCTCTCTCTCAAACTCTCCAAATGTTCCTTCGACTGTTCGACCATGAAATACCTTGGCATGATTATTGGTGAAGGAAAGGTTTGCATGGATCCCACAAAACTCTCCGCCATCACTTCTTGGAAACCCCCCATCTCTGTCAAAGGCATTTGGTCCTTTCTTGGTTTCGCCAATTTCTATCGCAAGTTCATTCCAAACTACTCTAACATCGTTACCCCCTTGACCTTCCTTACCAAGAAGGATCAACCTTGGATCTGGACTCCCTTACAACAACGTGCCTTCGACTCTCTCCGACAAATCTTTTCTTCTGCTCCCGTCCTTTCCATTCCTGATACCTCTTGCCCCTTTTTCATAATGACCGATGCATCCCTTCTTGCCACTGGTGCAGTCTTAATGCAGAAAGATGCAAATGGTGACCTTCATCCCTGTGCATATTTCTCTAAGACTTTCTCACTCACTGAATGCAACTACGACATCTACAACCACAAACTCCTCACCATTATCCTCACCCTCTTGGAATGGAAACACTACCTCCAGGGAACCACTTTCCCTGTCTCCATCATCACCAATCATAAAAACCTTTCATACATCAAAGACCCCCGTAAACTCTCTCGCTGACAGGCCCGTTGGGCCCTCTTTCTTCAGGATTTCCATCTTGAATGGGTTGTCACCCCCAGCTCTCTCATGGGACCAGCAGATGCCCTCTCCTGGAAAGACTCCCCAGATACCTCCTCTGACAACTCCGACTCCTCCATTGTCCCTGACCTGGTCATCATCAATGCACTCAATCTTACCCTCACTTCATCCATCTCTTCATCCACCCCCTCTGACCCCTTTGTCCTACGCATCCTTGCTGCTCTGAAGGACGGTTCTCCCCTCTTTCCTCATGCCTCACTGGCAGACTGGACCTTTGATAATGGTCACTTGTATTTCAAAGGACACATGTTTGTTCCTCCTGCCTCCCGTTCCACTCTCCTTCATGCTATTCATTCTTCCCCACTCTCCAAACATATGGATATCTTTCATACCAAAGTGATCCTTGAGCGTGATTACTGGTGGCCCAGCCTCTCTTCCTTTGTCAAACATTTCATTGATGGATGCACCGTCTGCCAGCAACACAAGGCTAATACTCATCCCACTGTTCCCCTCCTCTGTCCTATCCCCTCCTCCTCTGTCTTGCTGTTTAAACAACTCTCTGTTTGTTACGCGTAGCATATAAAGATGGAATCCGATTACTGGATATCTCTCTAGGTGATGCTCACGGAGAGACCGACATCAAGAGAGCGTATCGTTCCTGGATTTGTAGGACTAGGCTCGAAGATAGTATCAACAGACACTCGTAGGACTTAATGACTCGAGGATGATTCCAGATGCTAATGCTAGTATTGCGAAAGAAGATCGAGAATGAGGTACAAGGGTAATCTGAGAGGCTAGTTATAGGATCGAGATATGTGCATGGACCAAGCCAAGAAGGGAAAGAAAGACGGAGATGAAAGATAAGGGAATGAGTCAGAACAGAGATGAAAGGCTGGAATGGGAGTCAATTGAGGAGGCGAAATGAAATGGAATCCATGGTAACAAGAAGAAGGTAACTTGTGTTAGAAATGTGGGTGGTTTGCCAAGTGCGATGGTAAGAGTATTCAGAGAAAAGGAGTATATGGTGAAAGAGAATGAAAATTGTAACACCGTTGACCTTATTACCAACCTTCCTCCTTCTGGGGGCCACGATTCAATTCTGGTCGTGGTTGACCATGGCCTTACAAAGGGGGTAATCCTCATTCCTTGCTCCAAGACCATTGACACCGCTGGAGTAGCCCAGTTATTTTTCGACTTTGTCTTCAAACAGTTTGGTCTACATGATATACTCATCTCCGATCGTGGACCACAGTTTGCCTCTGCTCTTGCTAGGGAACTTGCCCACCTCTTGAAATATGATGTCAGACTCTCCACTGCCTATCATCCTCAGATGGACAGACAAACTGAACAAACTAATCAAGAATTGGAGACATACTTATGGATATTCTGCACTAATAATCTCTCTTCTTGGGCCCATTTCCTCACCTCTGCTGAATTCCACCACAACTCCACCCCACATAGTTCCACCAAGAAATCTCTGTTCTTGCTCCTATATGGATACGAACCTCGTTCCTACCCTTCTATTGGAAAGACCTTTATCCCTGCCCTTGACAACCAACTTTCCCTTCTCGAAGAAGCCAGAAGAGAAGCCCTTGCTATGCACGAATCCACTCACAAGATCATGGTCTCCAGATCTTCGCGAAGATTCTCTCCTTGGAAAGTAGGAGATAAGGTGTGGCTTGAGGCAACTAATCTCCACCTCCAACTCCCCTCGCAGAAACTTGCACCCAAACGGATGGGTTCCTTTGAAATCGTCCACATCATCTCCCCCCTTATCTATCAGCTCCACCTTCCCCATATCTGGAAAATACACGACATCTTCCATGCTTCCCTTCTATCGCCCTATTGCTCCAAGGAAACCCACGGTCCAAACTTCTTCAACCCTCCACCTGACATTATCAACAAGGAAGAAGAATACAAAGTTGAAGCCATTTTAGCTCATAAAGGCCCGTCTTCTCGTCGAAAATTCCTGATCTCATGGAAGGGATATTCTTCAGCTGAAAACACCTGGGAACCAGAACTTAATCTCTGTCATGCTTCTCAGATCCTATCCACCTATAAAAAGTCTCATAACCTTTAGCAATGGAAATGCTTCATGTCATTCCTTTCCTCCTCTGTCGCCTCTTCCTCCCAGTCTACACCAACCTCCCCCCTCCACAATCGCAATGTTTACCCTATGTTTCTCCCAACCAACGCCACCCATCTCCTATACTCTGCCATCCTTGACACCCCCACCATCCTATTTGTCCTTGAAGACGATCCGTTATACCGTGCAGACGAAATCACTCATGAGTTAATTCGCCTCTTTCATGGCCTCGCTTGCGCTCAATGACTTCAATCCTCCTTCGACTCTGCCCTTTGCTTCTCTTTGGGAGCCCTTCCAAACCATGTACTTACTATCCTTCACGCACATGGATTCACCTCCTACATCAAAAATCTCTCTCCCATCCTCATTTACCCCACTTTTCATCGCATTTTTCTCTTCCTTCCTCAGGAACAATGCGATGTGTATATCGAACGTGTCAAACAGTTTCTTCTTGCTACCCCCTCAACTATCCCTCTTCCTGTTCCTTCCCCGCTTTCCTCCAGAATCTCTTCACCTCCCCCCTCTGAGACTTCTACTGCCATTGAAAGCCAATCCGACGATGAATATGAAGTGCCTACTATTCCTATCCCTACTGATGCGGCATGTATGATTCCCTTGTCCAATGGGAACCTTGTGCTCTCTTCTCCTACACGCATCATGCTGCATTCAGAACGCCTTCATCTTCGCCCTGCCTCTCCTAACACCACTTGCTTTCACTGCCATCGTCTCAGTCACTATCATGAAGAATGTCCTGAATATGTTTGTCCCCATTGCCACATCGCTGCCCCAGGCCATCCAGCTCACCACTGTCTTACTATCCAATGTGACTTCTGTCACAACTAGGGACATTCAGACCGTGTCTGTTCCCACCACAATTGTGGCATATGTTCTCAAGCTGGCCACATCATTAGCGATTGTCCATTTGAACGTCTTTCCCCATCCCAAGCGGCCTCTATTTATGGATGAACCTCTGGACCCTCTGCCTAGTGCCTGGCCGGAATGGGGGTTGCTTATCGAACCAGGGGTTCGATTGTATGAAGGGGGTAATGTTACAATTTTCATTCTCTTTCATCAAATACTCCTTTTCCCTGAATACTCTTACCGTTGCACTTGGCGAACCACCCACATTTCCAACATGAGTTACCTTCTTCTTGTTACCATGGATTCCATTTCATTTTGCCTCCTCGATTGACTCCCATTCCAGCCTTTCATCTCCACCCTGACTTGTTCCCTTATCTTTCATCTCCATTCTTCTTTTGTTCGATTCCTTTCTTAGTCTGGTCCATGCACATATCTTGTTCCTATAAATGATCTCTCGAATTACCTTGTACTACATTCTCAATCTTCTTTCGCAATACTAGCACTAGCATCTGGAATCATCCTCGAGTCTCTAAGTTCTACGAGTGTCCATCGACACCATCTCCTTCAAGCCTAGTTCTATGAATCCAGGAATGATATGCTCTCTTGACGTCAGTCTCTTCATGAGCATCGCCTAGAGAGATATCTAGTAATCGGATTCCATCTTTGTACGCTATGTGTAACAATAGGATATGTGTGGTAGTAGGTATACAATTGTAGTGGAGTATCATATGGACATTATTGGAGGTAGTGCATGGATGTAGCTTAGGAGGGAGTTTGGTAGTTACTACTAGGATAGCCTATA
>JBBPSW010000320.1:0-12921 GCA_038093775.1 Butyriboletus pseudospeciosus | reverse complement strand
GGCGCGAAATCGTGAGCAAGGAAAGTTGATGGCTAGGAAGGAATATGTCTGTTTTTTGCTTTATTCGGAGGATGAGGAAGACGATGAAGTGACGTGGATGAAACTCACCACGGACAACTTGTTGCGGGTATCCTGTTTGGACAAGCGTGAGACAGCCGGCAGTGATATTGCTATTCGGGCATCAGACTCCACGAGTAGGGAGACAGGTATAGCTGAACCAGATGGAGTTGTCTCGTCGCTTGTGACAACCGTCATACGATCCCCCACACCATCGAAATAAAGACTTCGTGTGTCTCTCTGCACTAGCTTACGATACAAACCGAGTTGTTTTCACTGTGATGTGGCACGCACCAGTGCAGCTTTCGCAATTTCGAGTGCGAGATCTGACCCTCTCCGAGTTGCCTTGGGCGACTGGCAGCACAACCTCCTCGAAGTCGAACGCTACTATAGATCTACCACAGAAACGGATTCTGAGCGTGGCATGTGAAAAAGTACCCCCGACAACAGTGAGATGTTACACCCGCGCACTAATAGCATCAATGAACTTACCAAGGACAATTGCTGAGGACAGACCGTGTTGTACAGTACAAAGCTCCAGAGAGCAAGCCTCCCAGAGCTCAAATGCTGAATTGGATTAGCAGACACGATGGAGTATCATGAGTCACGTATTCTATATTAGGGACTCACTGGTTTTGGTCTACCCCAATGGAGCGAACTACGGTGTGTGCGTAAGATTAATGCGAACATGGGAGGAAGCACGCGTTGGCTTACCAGAGGAACCAAGTTGCGGCAACGTTGCTATTTTGCTCTCCGGGGTGTCCGATACGAACAACAATACATGTTGTTGGCCGGTTGTCTGTCGTTGTTGGAGATCAACATTTCCCAGACATGCGTTAGAAACCGAACAGACTCTAGTAGCGTGGCAGGGTTTCACATTTCTCCAATGGGCTGCTCCCAGGCCAGTACATCCGGTCAAAGCATCTTCTCAGAGAGCATCTGCAGATTAAATCCAGGAATAGAAGCCACTTCGAGGATCGTTTTCCAAAAGAGCAAACATTGCTGTCGAGTGTGGCCCTAGTAGTCACGGTTTGATGGAGGTTGTGGAGGTGGCAGTGGCTGGCGTCACGATGTCGCAAAGCTCCAACTTTATCCGATGTGCAACACCACAGTTCCGAGTCACGCAAAGATAAAGTCTGACTAAGCGCCAACATCTTTGCCTCACTGCAAGCATCCGAGGTGTCCGCTACCTAGCCTCAGAGCATACCAGCCCACCCTTCCTTCCACTACGTCGTGTCCTCTCCTAGCTTTACGGGATGCAGTCAAAGTACGTTGTTTCGATTGTTTGCTTGTTTTCTTCTAACTCTTGCTGTGTTCCTAGCCTGGTGGATACAGGCCCAGACATCAATACAGATGAGCTCCCAGACCTCACCGATGAACTTCAAATAGATAGGAAAAATACCATTGGGACCGGATCTTTCGGCGTTGTGTACCGTTGCCCTTGCACAGCCAGAGGGGAGGTGAGTGTATTTACACATGGACTCGTCGCAAAGTTACCGAGCATCATCTGTCCAAAGGTCGCCGTGAAGATGGTTATTATCCCCTCATGTGGTGCTGAAAGAGACAAGTTGACACGAGTGAGTCAACGTGATTCACATTCACTCAGCGTCATGGGCAGAAGAGTTGACTTGTCGCCGCCACCAGAGTCTGAGACGTGAACTTGGAATTTGGAGAAGACTAGACCACCCCAATATCGTACCTCTCCTTGGCAAAATATCTGGTGTCGGCTTTGGATCTGAGCATGACTGCATGGTTTCAATGTGGATGCCAGGGGGCACACTCTCCACATTTATCAAGAACCAAGGAGCGACGCTCATAGCGTCCCATCGTGTCCGACTCGTTAGTGCACAACGACCCACAACTCACATTCAGACTTCACTAACTAACAAAACCATAGATCGAAAACATCGCAAGTGGGCTTGATTACTGTAAGCTGGGAAATTTGGGCTAAATTGCACATTTGATAACACACCAGAGCAGTACATTCTATGCATATCGTCCACGGTGACTTCCACCCGGTGGGTTGTAACCGCCTTGCTGCTACACCATATGGACTCATTCAAATATTCACCGTGCAGGGAAATGTTCTCATCGATGACCAAGGTAACGCACGTATCACCGACTTCGGACTCTCGCAACTTCTCCCTGCGGATGATGGCATGTCGTATCTTCGGACCTTGACCGTTCACCCAGGTGCTGTGATGTGGGCTGCTCCAGAGCTTGTGTATCCGCAACTATACCCACAGTGGAACAAAGATGGCAAGCCTCGGGCTACACCCAACAGCGATATCTACTCTTTGGGTAATATGACCCTGTTTGTATGTTTGACAATGACCCTTGCAGCGGTCTAATAGCTGACTCCTTTGTGGATTTAATGTACAGATACTTTCTGAGAAGATGCCCTGGCCGGATGTACCGACGGCCTGGAAACGGTTAAAGAAACGTGAGACCCCACAACGCCAGGAGTTCTCCGCGATTTCCGATGATGTCTGGAAATTCTTGAAGAAATGTTGGTCTCCGAGAGCGCCAGATGTTCGACCATCAACCCAAGAAGTAATATTGTTCATATCGGACAACCTAAAGAGCATGTCCATGTTGTTGCAATATCGTTCTTCTGGTGAGTTAATATGTGCCCCTCACGGTTGTACGCTAATCCTACCTACGCAGGAGCTTACTCTCCCAACATGCTTATTTTTGGCGAGGCAGGGGTGGGGAAAAGTTCTGTCATCAACCTCATCGCTGGGGAGCAGCTTGCTTATGTGGGTTCTGGCGCAAGCGGCTGCACGATGGAAGCTGCTTCATACGACGTCGTTCTCACCGACGGCAAGGGTCTCGGCCACCACATCCGTCTGTTTGATACCATTGGATTGAATGAGCCAAGCTTCAGCAAGACCGATTACCTCACAGCCATCGAGAAAGCCACTGTGCTGATTACCCAACTCCAGCGCACGGGTGGTATTTCCCTTCTCATATTTTGCATGCAAGGAAGCAGGATTACAGCAGTCACACAAAGTAATTATCGTTTGTTTTGCCACATCCTGTGCCAGAATCAAGTTCCTGTGGCGTTCGTCATCACTGGGTTGGAAAACGAATGGCCGATGGAGGGCTGGTGGAACAGGAATGCTATGTTGCTCAAGGTTTCCAATCTTGTGTGCACTCTGCATGTTTGCATCACAGCAACTCGTGGATTGGATAACTGTTACAACACTCAGTATCAGCTATCGCAGGTTGCGATCCATAGCATGCTTTTGGAGCATCTGTCCAATATCGAACGCAAGGTAAATGTCAAACATTTCAAGTGGCATCTCCCAGGACGGCCAAAGCCTTTGACAGTGGAGGGGTTGGCACAGCGGCTCCAAGACATGTGCAAATTTCCGCGATCAGAAGCGGTCTGGCTAGCTGGTAAAGTTTTGGCCAAGCGTATGGAAAACTTAGATCTGACATTGTGAAGAGGGAGAACACTGGTGATTTCCCTGATACCGATTAGAGGAAATTAGCATGTATCACTACTAGTGTGTTTCTATTCATTGCTGCTGCTGTCTCACGTCCATTAATGTATAGAACGACACGAGCACTTGGTATATAAGTGCTATGGTTCAATGCAGCGGGATTACTTCCCAAAGTGGGTAACTGGACAGGAGAGCTTCTCCACCATCGATGCATCACCTGTCATGCAGCCAGAATCACTTCTCATTAGAAAAATGATAACTAGATCCTGATGAGTCTGTTCTTCATGCCGATAATACCACAAATTATAACGGCACACATAATGATGAAGCTCGGCCCAGAAGAGTCACAAATTGAGAGATGTTGTCCATATTCAGAACTACAAAGCCGAACAAAAAGAGGGACGGCCGTACGTGTAGACATGCTTACCGACCCTGATCCATTGAAATGACTTACAGACTTGGATGTCATGTATCACCACTGGGCCTAGAGGGACATGTGTGCCAACATACTGACTGTCACTGATATACCATTACAATGCCTAAGAGCCAGTTTGGTATTGCCAGTGTGTACTAGCCGACCAGTAGCTGGTATCACTAGAGAGCCATAGCACAGCCACTACATTGGCTAGAGTGCCAGCTTGATGCAACCTCAGAATGATCTCCACCTAATAGTGATCTGGAAGCCTGAGGCCTGAGGCCTGAGGGCTGGTGATGAGTGATGTGTGCATTCCTGCAGTCAACCTCAATACTCCCTTCGAGACTTTGATCTGAGCACTATACAGTGACCTCAAAAACCATTGCAATGTTTGTTTGTTTTGAAGTGTTCACTCTGTAGTATGCGAGGGCATGGGAATGTTGCTTAGTAATAGTGAGGCGAAATGTGGTCCACACCCCTGGCCATAGATAGATGAAGCAATTATGTAATTTGGCCCAGAGGTGCCTGAGATATGGCTGTTTCAATATGGTGATCTCATTGCAATAGTTTTTGAGCTTTTGAATTCCAAGGTATATTAGTACTTGATATAGCCTCCTTTTGCCTTGATTACTGCCTTAATCCTTCTAGGCATGCTTTCAATCAATTTCTAACACTCCTCCACTGGTATCCCCTTCCACTTCTTCTCAACTCTATCCCATAGCTCATGAATTCCTTTAGAGGAGTGTTCTTCTTCTGCAGCTTTCTTTTGAGGTAACCCCAGAGATGTTCAATAGGGTTTAGGTCAGGGGACTGTGCAGGCCACACCATAGTCCTAAAATCCTGCTCCTCTAGCCACTCCTTGACCTTTCTGCAGGTATGCTTGGGATCATTATTTTGCTGAAAAATGATATCAGGAGGATCAAGACATAAAACTTCAAGGTATTCAGGAGTTCATCCTTCAAAATTTGAAAGTAACAGTCTCCATCCATCCTACCATCAATCTTGGCAGCATAGCCAACTCCCTGCCAAGTCATACAGCCCCACATCATCAAGGAATCCCCTCCAAACTTGACAGTTCCTTGTACCAACCTATCATTGAGTTCTTCACCTGGCTTTTTCCATACCCATTTATGTCCATCTGACCCTAGGCAATTGATCTTGGTCTCATCAGACCATATGACCTTCTTCCAATCATCCATAGTTCAATCCTTGTGGATATAAGCAAGATTTAAACAGGCCTTGTGATGTCTAGCAGAGAGAAGAGGCTGTTTGGACTTGACTACTGTCTTCATACCAGTTTTTTGCAAGTGAAGGTGAACAGTGCTGAGGGATAGAGGCTTGTTGATGATGTTGCCAAGAGCTTTGGCAACCTGAACTGCATTTTCAGCCTTTTGAGAAGAAATCAAGTGAATAGCATGGTGAATATTGGTAGGAGAAAGCTTGGATGGATGACCCCCAGTGGACTTCTGCAGCTCAGAATTCTCTTTAGAGCACAGTCTGGAGATGGTAGAGACATGGCCACTAGTAGTAGATGCATTGGAGTGAGCAGATTGGCCAGCATCAAGCATAAAGAGGATGATATTCCTCTGAGTAATAGATTGAAATCTCATGATGATAGTGGATAGGAAACAAGAGATGTGTGAACTTTTTCAAACTCAGATGGAATGTTTATATGTATATCTTTATTTGTGTAACCAAACATAAGTCAATATTCTATGTTTTGGCTCAGATTATACATTCCATATCAAAAGCTTGAAAACTGTTGCAATGAGATCACCATATTGAAGCAGCCATATCTCAGGCACCTCTGGGCCGAATTACATAATTCCTCAATCTATATATAGCCAGGGGTGTGGGCCACATTGAGCCTCACTACTACTAAGTGACATCTCCATGCCTGAGGACACTACAGAGTGAACACTTCAAAACAGACAAATATTGCACCAGTTTTTGAGGCCACTGTACTTGTCCTTTGATCCAAGCAGCAACAGCACATCATTCAGTACATGGCACTGCTCCTGAGTATCATCCTCTGTGCGGTAGGCAGTGCAGTGGACACTGCATGTCAATCTCCTCTCCATAAAGAACTGGAACCATATCACACCTTCATCCTCTCTGGTGAAGGATGAGTACTGGAACTCCTCACAGGCCACCCAGCATGCATCCGGAATGTGCTTGGAATCAGTGCAGAGGTATTTGATTGCCTCATATCAACACTTAGAAGCTATGGCCACCACAACTCTAGGTCCATGTCACTCAAAGAACAACTCTCAATTTTTCTCTGCACATATATCACAGGACTTCCTGTGAGGCATGTTGGGGAGCAATTCCAGCAATTGAACAATATGATATCATGGTGCATCATACAACAACACTACACTCCAAACTGATTTATTATAGTTATTTCTGGAAAATGGTTATTGTATTCTTTTCACCACCATTCTATACAATGTATCTTCCTCTGCTTCATGACACTGATATGGTCTCACAAAAGATATGGTCCAATACAAAGTTTTGGCCATACTTTAAGGACACTATAGATGCAATCAACAGAACTCATATTCCAGTGGTCTCTTCTACTTACACAGCTGTGGCATTTTGAAACTGCAAGGGATTTATTTCATAGAACTGCTTCTTTATCTGCAATTTTGACCTTTTCTTCAAGCATGTGCTGACTGGATGGGAAGGATCTGTGTCTGATTCTAGAATTTATGATAACATGCTTTTGTGTGATCTCAGCATCCCTGAGGGCAAGTATCTACTTGCTGATCTTGGCTATCCCTCCTAGCCAACCCTGCTTGTTCCATATCATGGTATGCACTATTATCTGGCTGAATGGGGCCAAATGTGAAAGGAAAATTTAAAGACAAAGGCAATCCATAAACCCAATATCTCAAGTGTTGCCAACTAAGACAATATGCGAGAGAGAGAAGAGCAATTTCAAAGCTAAGTATGTACATGGGAATGTAGTACTATATATACTAACTACTTCAGGGCAGGTATAGAATACGGTAGAATCTGATGGAAGGGTTATCTAATGCGTGGCTGTGAGGGTACCTTTCTGAAGATAAATAAACTAATCTAAATAATCTGATGGGGGCAATATCGGTAAGGGTGAACATGTGTACTGATATTGGTGCACGGAATGTGCTGGGGCTGAGGCGTACAGGACGTGATGCCTACAGGAACGATTGAAATGATGTGAGTCTGAAGATAGGAAGCTAGTATCTAAATAAAGAAGGGAATCTATAACGGCATCTATGAAAGGAGCATGTCGAATGCTGATAGGGTATGCGTCAAGCATGTGCGTAGGTTCTAGGGTATGCTGGATACTGAGGGTGCGGTATATGAAGAATGCATGTCTAATGCAATGTATGGCGGTGTTGTCTAGATGAGGCTAGAGAGGTCTAGACGTTGGAGTAATGATACATCAAGTATCTCGTGGGGGCAACAAGTATCTAGGTGGGTCTAGATGTATCGTCGGGGAACCTTGTTATCTAATACAGCGCCTGGGCACACAGCAGCCTGGCAGCAGATACTAGATGGGAATACAGTTTATGGACATGTAGGTCGGAGTAGGTTTATAGTCGTGCTCGAGACTATGCCTTGTGGAGTACGATATCTAATCGTAGACCAGGGTTATCCATAAGATGACGGTTACGGTGGATAAGCTATAGGATGCGTATGATGGTGAATATACGATAGGTGTAGTTGAGTATCGTATGGGCATTACTGGGGGTATGTTGTAGGTGTAGGTTAGGAGGGAGTTTGGTAGTGACTACTAGGATAGCCAGTATCGTATAGTTGGTATTCGGGATGTATGATAGGGATAGGACTAGATAAATAGTCGTGTCTTGTCGTAAGAGTCATTAAGTGTTGTTGAGGTTGGGTATCAATAATGCTATAGAGATAGCATGATCGTTTCATTATCCCCTCTCTATGGTTGAAACTCCGGAGAGACTGAATGTAAACTTGCGTCGTACTACTCGACCAAACAGAATCGCCTAAGGGAGGCTGGGTGGGGAAGTCGATCAAAAATCGTAAATAGGGTATAACGCATTTACGTGGGGTTTTCGATTTTGCATAGAAATGTGAAAAGTAATAAATAGGTCATATCATCACCACTATTCGAAGTCACTCTTGTCTTTATTAACCCATTTGTATCCCCTCTCTGTGGTCGACTTGGGATCCTTTTTAGATCGTTGACGGATAACCTTCTTTTGGTTATGCTTTGCAGACGTCCTGTCTGTGGCCTTGGTTATGAGAGTGGGTATACGTTGCGGTTTTTTAAGACCTTGGTGGTTGTGAAGAGTTCTTGTGCATTCGGTTCTTACAGGTCCTACTAATTCAATCAGCTGTTCCTGCAGCTGAGGATCCTGTGGTACTAGGAATGCAAGCCGAGAATTTCTCGGGTCTCTTCTATATGGAAGTGGTGAGAGTGGTCGTGGGGGTGGCATAAGGAAGAAGCTGTTGTTGAGTAGTATGGATACGTCGGGTGTTTCTCTTTTAATCTCGACGTAGGGGGCGATCGGATGATCGTTCGGATCAATGGAAGGGGACCTTGGTGCTTCTTCTTGGTCGTGGGTGCGGGATACTCGGCCAACGCTGCGATCTTTTGACCGAGGTTGTGACTCAACCGAGTGGTATCGGGGCATGTTACTTCCCGACTACCGGTAAGGTATCGTAACGTAGTCGTAAAGAGATAATTGGTGTCACAAGCACCAGGGATCGTATCCCGTTCGAAGTAGAAGGAGTTTGGGGCGGTGTTTAAACACGTTCAAGCCGCTCGAGGCTACCCCTGCAGTGTCGTAATGACTGAACTGCCTTCGCAAGCTCTAGTGCTTGGAACTACGTATAAAGGTTGTATACTAGTCGTACTACTCTTACCTTTTCTTGGGTCGTGGACTCTCTTTTGGTCGTAAGTATATATATGTATCATAAATGCGTACAGACCAAGTGATGTCATGGACATAAATGGGAGGTGGCGTCGTAAAAGGAAACTATCGTAATCTGAGTTTGAATATGAAACATCGGACTTAGATGATGTCATAAGGAGTCGTGAGTTTTAGACTTGAATTTGAAATGAACGGTCTAGACTCTTGAATAGATAGAGTATCAAGCGTTTATGTATTTCTTTTCTCTTTTTGAAATTTGAAAATAAATTTAAGAAGAAACTAAATAAATAAATGGGTGCAACTTTTCTCACAAAGTCGGGGAAATGGCGGTTGGCGTGTTCTTTTGAAATTTGAAACTTTTGCTGACAGTGCAACTCAGTGATTCAAAGATCCTGTATTCTCTCTTGCTTTGAATTTGAAATCGACATTTACAGTATCATTTTGGTGACGGCAGCATGACTTTGAAGTTACTTGGATTATCTTCTCTTCAAGTTTTCTTTCGCTTCACAAGTCGGGGGAATGGAATGCCCAGGGGCGAAAAGCCGGAGGACAAGGGATAAACTAAGACAAGTTTGAAAGTCATGTTATAGACTTGAAACAAGTTAGGGTCGTGTTATGGACCAAAAACAAGTTATAGCTGTGTTATTGGCTGAGACAGATTTATAACAGTCTTGTCATTGACCGGAGTGAGTTTTGTGCGATTTGAATACAACAAAACTTCAAGTAGCATCTCTAGTTTTACGACATGACTTTGACGGTCGCTTGGTGAGCTTCTGAAATTTGAAGATTTCGAGGCTCTGGGGAATCGCTGTCCTTGTCACGATCAGAACACTCGAATTTATAGTCATCTTCTCTGAGAGGGGCTTGGTGACTAGCCGGTATCGTCACTTGCCTTTTAACGACATGCAGGTCGATTCCTTGGCAGGTGATCCATGCATGGCCAGGGTTTTCCACAGCTTCGACAGATGCCTACTCTCCAGGCATGTTCTAGGCTTGTCAGGGTTTTTTGACCGTTTGGTTTGAAAAGAGGAGAATGGCGCTCAGCAGCCTCTACAACTCTTTTCTTCTCTTTGGTAGTTTTTCGACTTGCTGAGGTCGTTTCCTTGGGTATGTCATCGCTTTGCTTCTGGTTAACATTGACCAGGACATTGTCGTCATAGTTTAACCTCGTTGCGGAGGTCGTTTCCTTGGATGTGTCATCGCTTTGCTTCTGGTTGACATCGACCAGGACATTGTCGTCATAGTTTAACCTCATTGCGGAGGTTTTCATAGTCTTTCCCTTGACTCTCATTTTCTCTGCTGCTCGAAGACTATCTATGTCTAAGAGTGCTTCTTCTAACTCTTCCAACGAGGAGTAGGAGATCATGTAGCCAGCAACATCGATTGTTTTAACATTCGAAGACTGTAACTCGGTGCAAGGTACGTCTTCTTTGATATTCCAATCTTTCATTGTGGAGATCTCTAGTGTCGCAGGTTTGACCAGGGGAGGAGGACATGACGAGGGGGGTACAAGCCATCGTCGTAGGTTGTTGTCTACCCAGAACATTCTATCATCTTCTAATACATACGCATTGCCGTTTTCATCTTCGCAAGAGAAGCCCATTTCTAGGAACTCTTTTGTTTCAGGGTATGAAAACTCTTCAGCGGGTATGACTAGGGGAACGTCGTCTGATTTTGGTTCAGATACGTTGTCTGGTATTTCCAGGAGACGGAGAAGGAGGGGCGACCATAGTTGTTCTGCTGGTTGGTCATCACCAGGGCATGGGTTCCAGTTTATCGACGTAGAGGTCGATCCTTGACTGTCTATCTTCGTAACGGTTATTAGCATGGACCATCGCTTTGCTTCTGGTTGGTCTAGACCAGGATCTTGATTCGGAGAAAGAGGAGAATGGCGCTCAGCAGCCTCTACAACTCTTTCTTTTCCTTTACAGTTTTGCGACTTGCTGGTTGGGTTGTCGAACTTTATCGCTGGAGTTGACAGAACGGTAACGTGTGTCTCTTCTTCTGAGACCGGGGAATAGAATTCTTCGTTGTTGTTCTCCTCAACCAGGGGAGACTTGCTTTCTAACCCTTTAGGCAGTGCAGGCAGCGACTTATTTCTTCCGGGTATTTCGACAGCAGGGTTTGGTCGGGGAGTCCTTGGGTAATCCCCAGGGACGTGGTAAGCAGTAACAAGTTCTATTGGGGCGTCATCTCTAGCCCGTTCTTGGGATGTGAACATGCAATACATGGTCCACATCATTGTTACAGCGTATGTTATCGCAAAGGCGATCAGGAGGACGAAGACAATTATGGTTGCAACTTGGGAGTTCATTGCAACAGATAGGAACAGCAAAAGATAAAGTATCTTTTGGGACTGGCGTGACGGGGGGACGGGGGACGCAATGACCGAGCAGCAAAGTCCTCGCGTGAGCGACTTCTAAGCTTCAAGTCTGAATGCGGGGAATGTGAGTTTTGATAAGGTCTCACTAAACCTAGACTTGGTGGATTTTTGCGAGCCGAATAATCCTAACAGTGATCTTGTGCTTCCTACTGTCTGGTAGTGTAGACGGTTGTAAATTCCTTCGTCGAGTTTCATGACAGTTCCGTCTGTCTGGAACGAGGACAATAAATACAGATAACGTTGGCCTTTCGATTCTCTAGGGCTAACATGGACTAGAGGAGTAGTCGCCTATTATCCGGGACTAGGGATGACCGTCTACTATCCGGCGGTGAGGATGCAGTGACTTTTTGAATTCTCTAGAGTCGACTAGAGGGTTGTCTATTGTCCAACGACAGGAACTACGGTTGTCGGCTACTGTCCGTCGATGGGGAGCACAGTTGCTTGGCTTCTACATTAAACCAGCGAAACGATCGTCTTCTGTCTGACGACTGGACTAGGAGGAATGTCGATTGGGGCGGATGATGTGGAGTCGACAGCGAGAGGCGGAATCCTTGTATTGCTACTCCTTGTTCTTCGGCTTCTGTGGGAAGAACCTTTGATGAGTTTGTCGATGTCGGCATCAAGGGGTCCTGAGCACACTAGGAAGAATCGGGATGATCCTAGCTATCGCTCTATACGTGACGTTGCAGGTAATCACGCGAACCTGGTTCCAACTACCGTGTGGAACGTACGCTGCAATCAACACCCACTGCAGAAGGGGGGCTAATGCTCTATGCCTGGTAGCAACATTATCCTTATTTATGACGGCAGACGACCATATAGTATAGCATGGGCCGAGTGCTAGTCTCGTACAGTATAGCCTGTAATCGCTCTTCCACTTAAGCCTGTGGGCCGGCTACGGGTGACTTCGAGTGAAGGGCTCTAGGCGGGATAGAGGGGAAACAGTAATGAAGGCCTAATCTAAGGCTCTGACGTTGACTCGACATGAACGTTTGGATGTGGAGGGAAAGAGGTACAGCTAGAGATAAAGTATCCCTGAACTGGCAGAACTTGGAGAAAAGGGCAGGCAGCGTGACGAAGACCTTCTCGGTACCGACGTCAATAAGGAAGAGGGGGAGTGTCAGGAGGTGAAGAGCCCAGTGACGAGGAGTGAGCTTTGAAATTTGAAAGGAAAACCTAAAGACAAAGGCAATCCATAAACCCAATATCTCAAGCGTTGCCAACTAAGACAATATGCGAGAGAGAGAAGAGCAATTTCAAAGCTAAGTACGTACATGGGAATGTAGTACTATATATACTAACTACTTCAGGGCAGGTATAGAATATGGTAGAATCTGATGGAAGGGTTATCTAATGCGTGGCTGTGAGGGTACCTTTCTGAAGATAAATAAACTAATCTAAATAATCTGATGGGGGCAATATCGGTAAGGGTGAATGTGTGTACCAATATTGGTGCACGGAATGTGCTGGGGCTGAGGCGTACAGGACGTGATGCCTACAGGAACGATTGAAATGATGTGAGTCCGAAGATAGGAAGCTAGTATCCACAGTGACCTCCAAAACCATTGCAATAACTAACCTGGACGCGGTGCGCAAAGCGCACCGCAAACACCCGTGGGAACTGCGCTTAGCTTTGGTGTGACCAAACAAAGTACAAACCCTTGGCTACAAATCGGTCCCTGGGTCATGTGATTTGGCCCAGTGGCTGTGGAGATATGACCA
>JBBPSW010000317.1:0-12962 GCA_038093775.1 Butyriboletus pseudospeciosus | reverse complement strand
ATCTAAAGTGAAGATTAAAGCTTAGGTAGTCAGTGATAAGGTCATAGCAAACATGTCGGAAAAATGTCACAGTAATGCTTGCTGGCTATCACACAGCGGCCTGGGGGGCGTGCGTTTTGGGTGAATCTGTACTATGTCACGTAACGCGAACCTATGATGTTATGAACACGGCACTCTTGTTGTTGTGTGTTTTCACGTGCCATGTTCGCTTTGTTACACGCCATGCAGTCCCGTTTACAGCAATATCACCTTGCCTGCAACATTCTATCCACCAACCTCGGAGATGCACGGATTCTCTTGCACGGCCCGTGCTCGGGGAGTGTCCGACGAGGAACGCGAGCAGCAAGGTTGGCCGAAGTTCATCCGATCGTAATTGGCAAGACATCCTTCTATATTTGCTTACACACCCTGCATGAGTCTCCTCGAGGAACCCAGCCTGAAGTACTTCAGTGTAGATCCCCGGCGACCTCACCCGCCGCCGCATGGTCATCGTGGCCATTGTTACCAGTGACCAACTCTCCGGTCATGCCCATACCTACAGTGTAGACGCTCTCTCTCAGGCGACTGCCACGCATGGGGGAATGGGTTAGCCACACGGTGTTCGAGTGTCCCTTGTCCGAAACCTTTCCAAGTCCTACGGTCCGTGTCTTGGCAACTTCTCAGTACTCGAATATGACAGTTGTTCGCCTTCTCGTTTGCTTGTGTTTAACCAAAGCTCAGTTCCATCAGAAATAATGTAAACAAAGAGAATTGTAACCCAACATCAAGAAACGCCTTTGTAATCCGAGATGTGGGGAAACAAAGCTAGGCCCTGGCCCCAACACTCATGCCTCGCCTCAGCATGCTTATGTTTCCCCCAAGGCGACAGCTTTAAATCGCTCATGACTTCCTGCTCTGGCCTCATTCCGTTCTGGATGTAGCAGAACAGCGACCCCGCAGCATACTGGGTGAACGAATACCTTCTTTCGCCCTCTAGAACCTTTGTGTTGTGGTGTGTGATCACGGCCGAAGGAATCAGGACCGTGGCCTCCGGGGGAAACTCGACGATGAGGCCCAGCTCCCTTAGGACCAGATGCCCGCCGACCTTAGGGTTAAAGTGACCGAGCGCCGTGATGGCACAAATGCCGAACGACAGGTTGGCAGAATCGCGATGTAGACGACAGACCGTGGCTGGACCTAAGTTGTACGCAGTGGCAGGCATTATAGAAGATTCGTACGGCTGTCGCAAGCGTGGGGAGCTGCCGTATAGCTTCGACAACTCGTCCTCATAGTACCCATGTATCTTGGGGAAAAAGGTCTTGAAGGCATCTGTGGCGGGGCGGCGGGGGGTCAAGATCAAGCCTCTGCAGTATGGGACAGAAAGTGCCATGCACGGTTTTGGAAGCCAGCTAATCTAAACATGGCTTTGCTCTCCCTCGCCTCGTTAGCCGCATCTTGGTATATTTTAGGGATAGCAGTTTGCATGGGTTCCTGCCGGTAGATTAGAACGTGAGTCAGCAAGGTCCCGCTGGCGAAAACTAACAGCGATGACAATGATAATAAAAACCATACCGGTTGTCCCCCGCCATAGGAAATGCCGGCGACCACAGCATGGAAGTGGCCCCTCGTGGGCTGCTTCCCTTCAGGAAGCATGCGTACCGCATCCTCCACCGGCGGCAGTCTCTTACTGTACTGCTCGAACTTGGACGTTGCTTCAAGCAAAACGCCCTCGAAGGTCCCCATTGCCCGACCTGCGAGGACAGCGACAACGTAACCTGAGGCATCCAGGAGTGCATGCGGCATGCTTGCGATTGGCAGTCAGTGTTTGAACTTGGTGTGATTTCGAATCAGCAAACTTACATGCCATCCCACTCCACTAGTTTGAGTCCGCGCTGAAGCAGCCCCTCGAGCGTGCTTTCCTGCTCATGGGCGACTCTCTTCCTGCTGCCCAGCCATCCGCCCTCCGTGGGCTTCAGGTTCTCTCGAGCTGTGCTCGTAAGGGTGAACGACTCACCCTGCAATGTGCTGAACACCTGTCTCTGTGCCCCACTCTTCACTGTGGTCTTGTGCACTCCTCCGTTCGCCTCCGCCAGCAGCTTCTTCCTCTTCGCCCTCCTCTGGCATCTCGTTTCCTTGCGGGTCCGGGGAGTGGCAGGTCTGACTTCCATTCGTGAACTTCCCTCGGCAGCATCTGCCCGCGATGCTTGGCAGGCGTCTTCAGGTCTGGCGGGGGCGATTTCCTCGGCGACTGTAGGCTTGTCCTTGTCCAGGGTCGCTGCAAGGCTGTAGCAAGTCTGAATGGTCGCCAAGGGTCCTCTTGACATCTCTGTCTACCTAGTAGTGGCTGAAATCGGAGAAGTCATGGTGTTTTCATGGTACATAATGCCTGCTTATGTCAGTTACAGTTGTCACTCAGGCTGGTCGGAAGGTATAACGTAACTGTAGTTAGGTTTAAGCTCAGGGAAAATAAATAGTCTTGACAGTATTGAAGCCTCGACCAGGCACCAGGTAATAAATGAATGGGCCTTGCCGATGGCGGGTAGTGCATAGTAAGAATATGGGCTTCCAGACGCAGACCCGCGGCCGTGGGTCACTCGAAAACAGGGTGGGCAAAGAGGCACCCCCATGCTAAGCAGAGAGGGTCGATGGCCACAGCCTCTGGGTTAGAGGTGAGAATGAGCTGTCAGAGGTTAAAGTATGCTTGGTAGCGCGACCAACAAATGGCAATAAAAAGGGGGAGGGGAAGCGACCTTGGAAAAGAGCCTCTCTCATAACTGCTTGCATCACTGAACCCTCATTTCTTGAGCATGTCTGCAACTCAACCAAACCTCTGCGAGTTTTCGAACTGTTTGGTTCCAAACGCTCGGCCTGGAAAGCGACATGGTTGGCATTACCATGTCATGCCGATTGCTTTCCAGCTAGGGGGCTCGACCCTATGCTTCCGCGTGGAAGGAGGGAAGCTAACCTGCCCCTTTCCAAAGTGCTCGGCTTCGATGAATAGGAGGGACCGAGCGACGAAGCATATACGGGACGCTCACAGTCTCAATGAGGGGGTGCGGATCTTTGAGGAGCCAGTTGGTAAGCACGCATGGAGACTCTGTTTGTTGGCTGCTGGTCCATCTAACCTCGCCTACATGCATAACCCTAGCCCCAGGGGAGAACGAGGAGGACGTCGACGTGTTGACGGGGACAGTGGTGCTAGATGCCGCAAAAGTAACTAGTGAGTGGCTTGGCGACCAAGCGTTCGATTCCTCTGCTGATGGGCGTGCGATACAACTCAGGCCGCGACGTGGAGGTGCCAGGGCCTACCGATGAGATCGGTGAGTTGGTTTTCGTGCGAACCAGCGGCACAACTTTGTGCTGACCTGCGTGACGCAACTTAGGCCACAACAAGTGGCCGCAAGGTCGAGTGGCCCTCGCTCATGGCATCGGGTATCTGCAAGGTGGCGGGGTGCTGGACGTGCTTGGAATATGGTTCCACCATGGCCTGAAGGTTTTCATCTGCCGGGCTTGCCAGGTATGTGTGGCCTCCGAGATGGTGAAGGATCACTGCAAAAGCCAGCACAAGCTTGGGATTGCAGCCACGGCCAACGAATAGCTGGAGGCCTTCATCGAACGTCACCAAGTTTATAAGCGGCCAGAAGAAGTGCCGCTTCCACACCCAGGTGGGCCTGCTGTACAGGGTTTGTCCCCCCCAGAGACAGGGCTTTCGTGCGGGGTCGCGGGGTGTCCTTACTCCGTGAAGGATGAGTGCTCGATGAGGAAACACGAGCGGAGTCAGCATGGACGAGGGCCACTGCAGCCATTCATGTACAGGGTATCCAAGGTGCAAGCCCTATTCCCTGGCGTCGGCAAGGCCTACTTTGAGGCAGAGGAGTCAGCGAGCGAAGGGGGGGGTTCGCTTTTGTGCACGGCCCTCGAGCACGTTGGCGTTTCTTCAGACGTGGTAGTCGCCACCGACAAGGATTGAACGCCTCCAGCGCTGTTGAGGGTGACCGGGTGGGCGGACCACTTGCCCGACGTGCGGGCTAGCAGGAAGCTCTGTGCAGAGGCCTTGGCCCTGAAGGGGAAGCATACGGCTGACGAGCTCAGCGGTATTCTGCTGGGCCTCGAGGCTGCAGTCGAGAAGTGCTTCGAACGCGGGCAGACGGTGTTGAACAGGCATGCCAGCAAGCTGACGGTGCTGAAGGTGCTCATGCACGGGGCAGACATACCGAGCGAAGGGTGAGCAGTGTGGCAGTTTCTCGCGAGGGTATATGCTAACGATGAGGGCTGCTGGACTCAGAGCGAAGCACTGGAAGCCAGTCCTGGCGTTGAACGAGGAGTATGCGGCATTCGTGAAGGAGCTGGTGACGGTGGTCTTCAGGTCTTCACTGGCTCCACCTAGCAGCGATGCCTTCAGTTTCGCGTTGTCGGAGGAGCAAGGGTGCAGCCTACGAGCCCTGGTGGCCGCCCTTCGAAAGGACGACGTGGTCGGGGCAGCTGCATGTTGTCAACACTTCTTGTGGAGCATCACATCAGCCAAGGTCGGGGGCGGCTGGACAGACGTAACTCAGTGGTGGACATGGCTGAGGGCCCTTCGACCTGACGGTAATTTCTACAGGCCGTCGTCCTTCACCCCAGACCTGGCAAAGCTCAAGTATATGATGCACCAGACCACGCTCCTGCAGGCGTTCATAGACCTGCCGAAGTGTGACGAGGAGCTCATTGAGTGAGTAGCAATGTTCGCATCGATTGGAACGAGAGCTAAGCCTACCTTGCAGGCGAGTGGGGAGGTTACACGCCTTCGTGCTGGCACTAGGGACGGCGAGCCCATTCAAGATGGTGACTGAGCTGTCACAATATGTGTCGTCGCTTGTGTTAGCGGAGGTGAAGGACCCCAAGGTCACGATATCCGGCGACTACGAGTCGTTCATGGTAGGGACTCAAATGATGTCGCTAAGTCGGCTTCGAGAGGGCTTGGGAAAGCTCACCAAGGGCATCTGGATCACATACAGGGACATCACGCAGTGCGATCGAGTAGTGCCGACAGACGTCCATGTGGTCGACGACCTTTCGAACGACTCGCGAGGCTACAGCTTCCTGGAGGAGAGGCCGTTCTGTGAAAAACGTCGGTGGATGTTTTATCACCTCGTCCACATTTATCAACTCGCCGCGATCGATTACACTGGAACGGTCTGCTGGGACATACCCAAGGTAAAGTCCCTGCTCGCGAAGTGCGAGAGGATGTGGGACAATGTCCTTCATGTCTTATTCATGATGCTGGGGGTTTCCACAAGGGTGGCTCAATTCCTTCGAACCCAGATAAGGAACGGAGACCGCCAGCGGAGCATCCAGTTCTGCAATGGGGAGATGTATTTTGTAACGAGGGACAGCAAGACGAGCAACGCATCCAGGCATGACTCCTGCATCCCGGCTTTCCCCCCTTCGCAGGTCTCCTGCCTGTTGTTGGAACTTATTGGAGGCGGGCTGAGAGAAACAGAGGCGTTGTTGACAGGAATCGCCTATGGGGAAGAAGCGATGGAAATGCATAGGACGTGAGGACAAATTCTCATCCCTCATGCCCCGATCTGCACTTTCTAATCTAATTTAATTGACAGCTACCTGTGCATGCGGGAGGGCAAGAGGCTGGAGGCTGAGCAGTTTTACACCAGGTTCTTGGCCAAGAACCGTGAAATGTTCGATTGCGCTTGGGGTTCCCGGGACTATCGCCAAGCCGCGATTGCCATGGCAAGACACTTTATATCTGCCGATGCCACGTTCGCCGCACTGGACAACGCGCTCGTGGAGGCTGCAGATCACTCGATCGACGTCGATCACACGCACTACGGAAGGACATTTGGGGACCATCCGCGTCTCACACACAATGACATAGGGAGGCAGCGATGGGTATGCCAGGAATGGCACTCCTTTCTGGGCCTAGGCCCATTCCCAATACAGGAGCCCATCGTGACGGTAAGGCGCCACGGTGCCTCTCGGATTGATAAGGAAGCAGCGAAGTCAGCTCTTTTGGACATCCTCCCGGAACTTTCCAGCGCGGTCGCAGACACAGTGATGAAGAAACTAGAAACGGCAAAAGAGGCAGAACCTGTGCTCCCCATACCTTGCGCCAACGCTGTCTCCGTGTCGTCCAAGCCTCCTGCCGCCGTCGAACCGGTCTTCGACGCAGACATCGAGATAGAGACGCAAGTCGCTGTAGAGCTCCATCCGTCGCTGGTCCGAGCTTCCATTTGTACGCTTGACTCAACGACTGCCGACGACCCTTCATCTTCCCATCGTCCCCCTGATCATCCATCACGCGCTTCAGGTCACAAGCAGAAGCCACAGACAGACCCCATCGTCATGACCCGGGCATCGTCGGTGCTTGATCTAACGCTAACCTCTTCCTCATCTCCTCTCAGCCCCATCCCTGATGAGCATGGAGCGTTGCATAGAACTCCGTCCCCTGTGGTGACAGTACCAGCGATGAGCTCGCAACCCATTGCTCCCCCCAGCCAGAGAAAGAGACGGGGCCCCGAACCAGCAGATTCGGACCTAGAGGAAGCAGAGACGCCGCCGCCGCTGCCGCATAAGCGGGTCCACAGGCGCACAGGTACACTGGTTCGGTCGATATTCGAGTCCTCGTCCGACACCGAAAGCCATGGCTCTTTGTCGAATTTCAACCCACCTTTTAGCGCAGACCATGCGGTGGCGAACATGCAGGAATCGATTCGCAAGGCCATAAGAAGAATGTATGGGAGCCCCATGGCCCAGGAGAAAAGTACGGAGCAGATGGATGCCCTGTTGGCGATCATGAACGAGGACGAAAGGGACTTGACGGTAGTAATGAGGACGGGGGGCGGAAAAAGCCTGCTGTGGACCGTGCCTCCCCTGCTGGGCATTGGAGGCATCTCCGCCATCATTTGCCCTTTCAAAACTCTGATGGAAGAGCAATACCAGCGATGTGTGAAAGCCGGGGTCCGTTGTCAGAGCTATAGCCTGTCGAAGGAAGTACATGAAGACATGCAGAATCTGTGCTTGCAGGTAGAACATGTCAGCATGGAAGCCTTCCTTACGTGAGTCATTCCGAACGACCCAACCAGTCCCTCCGCCCGTCGCTGACATCTCATCTCACACAGGCTGTGTGTGAGCCCGCTGGGGAAACAGATCAGGCGGGTGTTCATCAACAAGTTTCACGACATCGGACAATGCCACCCCGATCGCCATGCAAAATGGCAAGCGTTGGCGAAGCAGTGTAGTCAGATGCACATTCAGCTGATCCTCCTCTCTGCAACGTGTCCTCCGTTGATGGCCGACTCCCTCCTCTTACTGTACAACACTAATAGCAGGCAAGTAAAATTCATTTGAGGGCCGACGGACCGACTGGAGATCGGCCTCCACTACATCAGGACGCTGTTCACTGCGGAGTCCAACCCCCTCCACAGCATCGTCAACCGGCTACACAGCATGCTGAGACCTGAGGAAAGAATGCTAGTTTTCTTCAACAGCAAGACGGAGCTGGTAAAGTTCGCGAACAAAGCTGGATGTGCCGTCTACCATAGCGACCTGTACTCCTGGGGGAACACGAAGAAGGATAACCTCCAGAGGTGGGACAAAGGGGAGAGCAAGGTAATGGCCTGCACGACAGGATTCGCTCAGGGTGTCGACAGACTGCACGTGAGGTTCGTGGTGATGAAGGACCCGGAGTATGGACTGCTGGTTACCATGCAGATGATCGGACGGGCCGGAAGGGACGGGAAGGAGTTGCACACGTTTGTGGTCGATATGGAAGGCGGGAAAACTTTCGCATCAAAGAATCTCGCTGCTTCCAGCGCAGTAAAGCACCTGTTAGGGGACGACAGGCGGTGCAGGGTGCTAACCACCACCGCGGCCCTTGACGGGGGGGCCCTCAAGTATCAATGCATGGAGCGACCGGACCGAGTGGCATGCGACGTGTGCCATCCCAACCACCTGATCCATCGAGCGGTGGTCGCCGCCAGCAAGGTCGTGTCTGGGCCGATCATCCCACTGGATGGGGACCGCCGGCCTGGGGCTGCTCAGCCTGCACGAATGGAATGGGTGAGAGCAAGTGGCTGGCCGGTAGCAAAGGTGAGATTTCGGCCTTTCTCACCCACAGGCAGAGCGGGGAGCTAAAGGTGGTGACGCCAGCAGGGACCCCCCCTCTCGGGCGTGATCCTGCGCCTGGCATCTGACGCGGACTTTGACTCACACTCGCGGGGGCAACAAGCGGAGGTAAGCTGGATCCTTCTCGTCCATCTAGCTCATGCTGGCAAAGCTGACGCGAGTTGCCAACATCACAGGAGCACCGAGAGCCAATGCTTTCGCAGGATAGCGACGACCTGTACGGGCCTCCTGTGATCGACGAAGCAATGGTCCAGGCCATGGCGAAGATCGAAGGCTACAGTGACCCTCGTCTGGAATCAGCAGGGGGACCTCCGGGTGGGCTGGTTCAGAGCCCGACTGTGGCAGACGAATCGCAGGTCCAGATGGAGGTTGATCAGCCCGCACGAACAGAATGGGTAGGAGTCAGCGGCAGGCCAGCAGTACAGGTGCAATTTTGGACGTTCTCACTCGCAGGCGGGGGGGCTAAAGGTGGAGATGCTGGCAGGAACCCCCTCTCTCAGGGGTGATACTGCACCTGGCATCATCCAAGTTGGACTCGCGGGGGCGGCAGGGAGAGGTAAGCTGGACGCTTCTGGTCCATCCCGCTCTTGCTCGCGAAGCTGACGCGGGTTGTCGATGTCACAGATGCACCGAGCGCAAACCCTCTCGCAGGACAGCGACGACCTGTACGGGCCTCTTCCCATGGTCGATGCAGCAATGGCCTGGATTATGGCAGAGGCCGAAGGTCACCGCGACCTCATCTGGAATCGACGAGGGGACGCCTGGGCGGGCTGGTTCGGAGCTCGACCGTGGCAGACGTCCCGTGAGCCTCGAGCAAGGGAATTGCATCTGAGTTCCAATGGTGTGCGTCACAGCCCGAAGGAACGTTGGTGCAATGGGCCGCGAGGGCGCAGCAAATCAAAAGGCAGAGATTGGAACGGACGGTGAAGCTGAACAAGTACGTCCCGGCGATGAAAGACAAATGCGCGGTGCACCTGCTGGAGATGGGGGAACTCGTTAACGATCACTTCCCGGCACCTTGCTTCGACCTACAGATGTTTGGGGATGTGTACCAGGCGTTCCGAAGGCGGTTCGTGTTCAAACGGTATGCCTACTGCTACATATGTGGGCTTCCCCAGGATCAGAACTTCAACAGGGAGGGTCCGGAGTGTCACAAGGGGTATGCTCCTGGGGGGAAAAGGAAGTGTCTGTTCCAGCACGTGGTATTCAGGACAGTGTTCGTGGCCGGGCAGAAGGCTGATCTGTTGGATGCTATGCGGGAGGCGTTAGAAATACCAGGGGAGACGTTCAAGCAGTACTTGGACTGGGTGACGTCGAGTGAGGAGGAAGATGGCCGGTATCACAACGCCATTGAGGTGTTCTTGTGGTGCTGCGGGAAAACGGAACGACAGAGGCCCAATCTGTTCTTATAGGAGACAAATGACTACTAGTAGGCTAGGCTGGAATCATTATCGTTTTTGTGAACACGCCAGGGCCTACTTGGGGGTTATACTGCCGCATACATACGTGGGGCTAAGTTCGTGCTCATGGGTGACGAAAGAAAAGCGATCGGATTTGAGCTACTTCGAGCGATGAATCGGACGAACGAGTGGGAGCATTGTCCACACCTCGAAGTGGCGACTAAAGATGGACCCACGTGTGGTACCCTGGCCCCGAACCACACCAGAAGGTCTCCGTCGACACAACCACGAGCAATGAGCATGAACGTGCCACAGCTGCCAGTCGAGTTGCTCGGACGGATTTTCATCGAGTGCTTGCCCAACGAGCATCCATACGTGAGCCCGGACGCGGGGCAGGCCCCCGTTCTGCTCATGTTGGTCTGCCGTCATTGGATGGAGGTAGTGGTAAAGATGCCGTGACTATGGCGCTCTCTCTGCGCCGTTGTTGATGCGGAAGAAATGGAAACGGAGTACATGAGGGAGGAGCGCATGGAGGCATATGGGAATTGGCTAGGAAGATCGGGAAGGTGTCTGCTATGGCTGGAAGTTTCATTCGACGACAGCGGGACGCGCAGAGGGGAGTGGCTGAAGCTGCTTCAACAGTACAGGCAACGGTTCGAGCAACTGCGAGTCATCGATGGATTCGGGCTGGACGTCAACCTGTTGCTCGACGGCAGCCGCATGCTCAGGCACCTCGCATTCGAGGCCCGGTTTGGAGAAACAGACGACGAGGATCACCCCAGGACCATCACCCTCACCCCGCCCCACCCCACCCTCCTTGAGACCCTCATGGTCGACTGCCTACGCGTCTCGCAGAACACATTGTCCAGCCCTGCATGGGCTAACCTAACCGGCCTCGCCGTGAGGCTCACAGAGGGCAAGAGCTACGCAATAGACGACTTCCTCCACCTAATCGATCGCTGCCCCAAACTCGAGGCGTTGGTCTTCGGCCCTGTTTCTGTCAGGAACCAGGAACCACGCTTGCGCCTGCATCCCAACCTCTGCCGTCTCACAGTCTGTTTTGAGTACGGCGAGGGGATTGAAGATCAGTTGGATTGGAAGATATTGACCCTGCCCGGGTTGCATTCACTTCGAGTGCCATATGGATTACATTACCCCGACCTGGAGTATGAGCTCATGGCCAACCTGGAGCTCGAGTACCCAGCTGATTTGAGCAGAGAAGAGTCACAAGAGCACCCCTTCGCTACAGAGGTGCCGGAGCGGTTCTGCAGCATAGAGGTGGAGGACAGCGACCCAGGTTCCAATGCGTTCGATCTATGTTGGACAAACCTGACACACTTGGAAGTGCACTTTAGCGGAGGCGGGAACGTCCTCGAGAGAGTCCTGGGGCTCTGTCCGAGCCTCCGGGAGCTTTCCCTGGCCAGCAAACGGTGCAGCGCCGGTTCGACGTCATTTGCATCCCCCTTCACCCACCCTAGGATCTTGTCACTGGAGATAGTGGCACCAGCGGAGCTCGGTAACTTTTTTTACATGGTTACGCTGCCCGCCTTGCAGAACCTCTCCGTCATTGCCACCGGTTACAGGGAACGCGAGGATGTACGGTCGTTCCTGGTTCGCTCGTGATGTCCGCTGGAGAGATTCAAGGTTATAGCAAAGAATTCGCCCGTTTGGATGGAGGAGGAGCTTACGGAGCTGGCCTCCTTGGTGCCTACACTCAGCTACATAAATTTAAATAGGTTCAGACGCTGTCGGCCTTGAATTTGGCTGCTACGTGACGCCTAGGGCAGAGCCCGCTACTACACCATTAAGTACGAATTAATTAGCTGACTGAATGATAACGCAGCATGTATGTCCCATTGGATGGGTGCGTGGATGGACAGTTGGACGGGAGAGATCATCACACCAGGGCCCAGACCCTACGGAGGGAAAGTACAAGCCCACCTGTTCCCCCAGCACGTCAGCTCAATCCTAGGCTGAACCAGCTGCCATGGGGGGTCACATCACGCGCATCAGTGACGTCGGTGGAGTTGTTGCTGTTTTAGGTCGACGTCCCTCTGACCCTGCCCGCCATGTCTACTGCCGCCACTCAGCCCGCAACGTCCACTCCCCACAAACACCACCTGTCAACGATGACACCCTATACCACGCTTGCAAGGTATAGGATCGAGGAGATGTCCCAAATGGGCGAAGAAATGCGAAAGTACACGGTGGGCCCAATGCCTGCTCGGAAGTTCCTGGACAAGTTCTTCCCCACCTCGGAGCTAGCAGGCTACACCAAGAGGGTGTTCGATAAGGGCGCCTTTGGGGAGACGGTCGCATGCAAAAACGAAACTTCTGCATACGGGCCCTTCGTAAGCAAGCTGACCTGTGGTTGTGTGACCGACGTTTGATGACCGACAGATCAACTCTGCTGGAAGTCTGGCACCCGAGCTGGAGTTTATTGACAGCTCTGGCCATGTGGACAGCTCGGGTCGGACCAACTTCAGCTTCCAGGTGAAGCCAGACGTCTGCGTTTATAGCAAAAGTGCGGGAGTCGTTCGATCGGGACCCACGGACATGTCGAACGTGGAGATGGTCGTCAAGTTCAAGTGGAAAGAGGGCGATGATCCGTTTTGCGGTGTGGAGAGGAAGAAAAAAGGACCGCAACAGGTGACGTTTCTATGCAAAACGAAAGCGGGCGTGGACACCCTAGGGCAAATCACAGCGTATGCATCTGCTCAGCTTGGTTCACAATTCCACACGCACTGCTACTTGGTCCTCATTGTGAAGAAGGTCGCCTGGATCTTGCGATGGGATTGCTCGGGCGTGATAGTGACAATGCTGATCGAATACGACACAGAAGGAGAGCTTGCGGAATTCTTACACCGGTTCTCGAAAGCGTCGCCAGCCATGAGAGGAGTCGACGAGACGGTGACGACGCCGACTGTCAGCAATGCTTCAGAGGCTCGGAAGTGCATGAATTTGGGCGAGGATGTGTGGATGTTCGAAATGGAGATGCCCAGTCTGACGTTGGACGAGAAGCTGCGGTTCATTGTGCCAGCACCGGTTGCACCGGCTCACAGCCCCCCTGGACGGTCGACTCGGGGGTTCACCTCGTACGACCCTATGAGAAAGAAGAAAGTTTATGTGAAGGATACGTGGCGACTGGACGTGGAGAGGATCGAGCCGGAGGGGGAGACGTACAAGTTGCTACATGAGAAGCAGGTTTGGAACATACCCTGTTGCGTCACGGGTGGGGATATTTCGACCGAGCGGTACCATGCAACACAGACGCACCGACATGGGGGGGCGAATTCGGTGTACCTGCCAGCGAGGAGGCTGAACCTGAATGTGCATCGGCATTACCGGCTGGGATTGGACACGGTGGGGGGGAAACTGACAGAATTCGGGAGTTCGAAGGAGCTAGTGAGGGCAGTGAGGGATGCTCTGGATGGTGAGAACGTTACTTCTTGCGTAGGC
>JBBPSW010000314.1:0-12980 GCA_038093775.1 Butyriboletus pseudospeciosus | reverse complement strand
TGAAATGGTCATATCTCCACAGCCACTGGGCCAAATCACATGACCCAGGGACCGATTTGTAGCCAAGGGTTTGTACTTTGTTTGGTCACACCAAAGCTAAGCGCAGTTCCCACGGGTGTTTGCGGTGTGCTTCGCGCACCGCGTCCAGGTTAGTTATTGCAATGGTTTTGGAGGTCACTGTATTCTCAAATTCCAGATACTACTAACATTTGCAGCATGAAACAAGATCTAACATTACAAATTGAGATTGCCCCTGAAAGCAATTGATGCTTTTTTATGAAAACTACAGCTTTACTGGATAGTGGAGCCAATGCTATCTACTGTATATCAACACATCTTATGCAAGAGAGAAGCAAATTCCTCTTTTAAAACAAGATAAGCTGATACTGGTATACAATGTTGATGGATCACATAATACTACTGGAACAATGACTCATTATGCCCAAATCATCATTAGGTTTCAGGATCATTGTGAGCTAACCTGTATCAAAGTAACTGATCTAGGGAAGAATCAGATGATACTTGGTCACTCATGGTTACATCACCATAACCCTGCAATCAATTGGACTACCAGAGTAGTTCAAATGACATGCTATCCACCCTCATGTAAAACTTTGAACAGAATGTCAAAGTTTATGGACCAACTTGAGTCTGAGGAATGTGACTTCTTAAGACAAATCTTTATGCTCAAACAGGACAAGCTGGTAAAGATATCTGATCCTAAACCCAAAGATCTTGTGCTGCATGTATATCACAAGTATTTTACCATCTTCTCTAAGAAAGACTGAGCAAATGCTGATTTGCAAATCCTAGGATTATGCTATAGAACTCAAGGAGTCCTTTGTTGCTAAGAAATGACACCTGATTTCCCTTTCACCCATGGAACAATAGGAAGTATCTGCTTTCATAGATGATCAACTTGAAAAAGGCTATACCTGCCCTTCTAAATCTCCACAGACCTCACCTGTTTTCTTTGTCCCAAAGAAAAATGGACGTAAACATATGATACAGGACTACTGATACATTGGTGAACACATTGTCAAAAACAACTATTCTCTACTCCTAATCTTACAGCTTGTTGACAAGCTTCAAGAATCAAAGTGGTTTATGAAGATTGATCTTCACTGGGGATACAACTGTTACAGATGCTCTATTTTTCCCTTTATTTTCCCTATTTTTCCTGATTTTATCTGAGTGATTTCGTGTTTAGCCCCTGTCTTTAACCCCTATCTTGCAATCCTCTAAATGCTCATCCCTCCTCATGGTCCAGACCTTCACTTCATGGCCAGACCAGTGCTATCTCATGTCCACCTCATGTCCCACTTTTTCTCCTTAGCTGTGTCTTATCATCACAGCCATATTAATCTCCATTGCCTCATATGTTTCACCTTGGCCTCATGGCCTTATCTCTGACTCAACATCCTCATGTTTCTTATTACTGCTTGCCTCAAGGCAAGGCAGTACTGATCCATGCCTTCTCCTCATGTTCTCCATAGTTACACACAGGATATCTCTTAGATCTAGTGTACACAAGTGTAAACCCCTGAGTAGTATATAAAGGCCCAAGTCACTGCCAGAGGACCTCAGTTTTGTCCTCTTGGTGTTCTCCCATCCTCACTCTTACTACTGTGGTCCTATGGATTACTGCTTACAGCAGACAATCCTATCTTGTCACTAGGGAATACCATCACTCTGTGAGCTTGGTGTTTCATTAGGACAAAACTCCTTTAATTGTCCTTTGGCCCTCCCAGCCAAACTACAGGTGGTGAAACCATTGCCAATCCTGCTGCTGCAGCACCCCTTGTAGTGTCCCTAGTACTACCATGAGAGTAGGAATTTTCCCCTCCCAGTATTGAGGAGCTGGAAGGAAACACACAATCTCACAAGAGCTCCTAAGGAGGAGTATTTGAGTGGAAGAAGTGTAATTCCAAAGATGGGGTATGTTATAAGAAATCCTACTACTTATATACCTACTAGTTTAGAGCAGGTATGGAACTTCATGGAATGATATTGTAAGTAGAAGTTTCTGGAACATTCTGATAAGATAAGATAATGTGAGATAAGATAAGATAACAGAAGGTCAAAGGAAAAAGTTGTTTCATTATCCCCTTTTTAGGGGTCAAACTCCCAGTTGACCAGAATATCTTGGAGGCATGAATTACTGGATGTCAGGGGGATCTCAAAGAGATGGTCTAGTAGGTGATTGAGAGAGGATGTGAATTCTTTAAAGTCCAGTTCATCGAAGATCTGATGTATAGCAGAGGAATTGAATTTATAGAATTCTTTGACTAGTGCAGGAGTATTTTTTATGGCTGCTTTTGACTCCCATGTTTGTTCCTCTCTGGGGTGTCCTTTCCAGTGAACCAGGTATTCTACTTTTCCTCATTTTTTTTGTGAGTCTACAATTTCTTCCACCTTGTATTCTTCATCTTGTGCAACTACAAGTGATGGTGAAGAATGTGGTTTTTGTTGGGAAGGGAATGTTGTGGGATGATATGAAGTAAGGAGGGATTCATGGAACATGGGGTGTATCTCTTACCAGGTCTTTGGGAGATCTAATTTATAAGCTGCTTCACCTACTTTCTGGACTATTTTGAAGGAACTGTATTGTTGTTATGAATGGCAGAGAATCCACCAGACAAAACCACAAGGCTCAAACTATCTTGCAGGTTACACGAATCCTGGCTGAACGAATCAGATGAGAAGTCGTCGTCTGTACTACTCCCAAGCCTACAATGACCAGATGATCAAGGCAATAACTTGTTGGAGGAGGAATACAAATGGATTAGACTGGGGATTCCAGTTGCAAAGTGTCTACCTTATATATGTACATGAATGATGCACGGACCAAGCTGTGCGTGTACTAAATTACTATATACATGTGGGAATATTAAAGGGCTGTGTGAGAAGAAGACAGAGATTAAAGAGTCATGATAACCATGAGGTATGATGTCATATGATGTCATAGTCTGGACTTGATCATGTGATGTTCCCATGGTCACATGCACAGTCACGTGATCTTGAAAGGTGAAAGGTGTAAAGTAAAAAGTTTGAAAATAATCATATTATAACATTACCCCCTTTTTAGGACTCGAATTCCAGGCGAGTCAGTTTTTTCTCGATTTCTGTGAAGTTTTCATAGGGAGCGAATAGTGAAGCGAAGGAAGATGCAGATAAACCACAGAGTTTTCATGGTGTGGATGGATTTCGTTTATGGAATTCTGCTACTGCATCCAGTGCAGTGTTGATGATATCGCTAGATTCCCATGTATGATCTGTTTCATCATAACCCTTTCAATGCACTAAATATTCCAGCTTCTGATTTTTCATTCTAGATGTGGCTATGAAGTCAATTTCAAATTGTTCTTCACCTTCCTGATCTATCTCGATAGCGTCTGGTCGAGATTTAGGCTGTCCAGGCAGCGTTTCTCTATATGGTTTAATGCAAGATATGTTCACAGTGGGATGAATGTGAACGTGATTTGGAAGTTGAAGTGTAACCGCATTTGGGAGGACCTGAGTAATTTTGTAAGGCCCGATCCACTTTTGGGTTAACTTCTTTGCCGTGTATGGAAGTTTTAATTTATTGGTGGATAGCCAGACTTGCTGACCAATAGAATATTCTGGTGCTTCTGATCGTTTTTTATCGGAAGAGGTGATCATCCTCTCTCATGTAGCTTCCAGTGCTGCTTCTATCTCCTTATGGCTATGGCCAATCTCCTGAGCGAAGCCTGAGAGTTTTCCTTCGAAACCCATGCATGGAGCATAGTTTCTAGTGATATTGAAAGGAATATCCCCTGTGGCTGTAGTGATGGTATTGTTGTGGGAGAATTGAGCCATTTTTAGCCAATTTGCCCAATCGTTCTGTTTCTTTCCAACATATGCACAGAGATATTGTTCTAGATCTCTATTTACACGCTCCATTTGGCTGTCCGTTTGGGGATGGTAGGCCATGGAAATTCTTTGTTTAATGCTGAGAAGCTTGCAAAGCTCTTGCATAAACTCAGATATGAATTGGGGTCCTCTATCAGAAACGAGTGTGGAGGGTAATCCATGTGTACACCACATGTGATCTCTAAATAAGATAGCTAAGTCCTTTGAAGAGCATGTATCATATGTGGGAATGAAAACAACTTCTTTGGAAAATCGATCAACAACTACACAGATAGCCGTAAAAGTGTTTGAGATAGGTAGTCTGGTAATGAAATCTACAGATAGATCTTCCCATGGTCTTCATGCAGTGGGAAGAGGAATAAGTTTGCCAGCTGGTGCCTTTTGCTTACCCTTCGTGAGGGCACACACCTGGCAGTGATCTACATATGTTTTTACATCTTTTGTAACACCAGGCCACAAGAAGTATCAAGAAAGTGTGTGTATAGTTTTAGAATGTCCTCCATGGCCGGCAATAGGAGAGTCATGACATAAGGTTATGAGTTCCATACGTAAAGAAGGTGGTATGAAAACTTTGTTGTTTTCATTTTTGAAAATATTCATATCAGAAAAGAAAAGAAAGTTGTCTATGGCATCAACGTTCATATTTTTTGATTCTTTTTGTAATTTTTTGTAGAAAGAAGAAGAAAGTGAAACATTATTAATAAAAACCGAAGGTGGAAGTACAGTGATATTTTGATTGTGGTCCTGCACTGCATCACTGTGATCTGGTCTGTGAGATAATGCATCTGCTCGACCATTTGATGACCCTGGTTTATAAACAAAAGAATAGTTAAACTCTTGTAGTAGTGCATGCCAGCATGCTTGTCTTCCGCTAAGAGTTTGAGGTTTCTTCCAATATTCGAGATTCTTGTGATCTGTCCAGATCTCGAAATTGGGTTGACCTATTAAATAGTGGTGCCATTCTTCAAGGGCCCGAATTACTGCAAGTAACTCTTTATCGTAAATAGGGTAATTGTGCTCAGCACTATCAAAAGAATGAGAGATGAAGGCGATAGGTCGCCAGTTACCATCTTTACATAATGTAGAGAGCACAGCTCCCATTGCAATGTCTGAGGCATCGGTTTCCACACGCACTTCTTGATCTCAATTTGGGTATGCGAGAAGTGGTGCTTCCATGAATTTTCTTTTTAAGGTTTCGAATGCCTTTTGCTGATCGGTACCCCACGTAAATGGCGTATCTTTCTTGGTAAGATCGTTTAGGGGGCATGCAATCTCAGCAAAACCTTCAATGAATCGTTTATAATAATTACATAGTCTGAGGAATCCTTGGAGCTGCTTTAGTCTAGTAGGGATGGGCCAATCCAGGACCCCTGCAACCTTCTTTGACTGCATCTCTACCCCCTTTTTAGATACTACCATACCTAGGAAATCGACCTTGTCCTTCGAGAAATGACATTTTTCTGGTTTGATGTATAGGTCATTTTCTTGTAGACAATGAAGAACTTCTTTGACTACTTCTTTGTGTTGTTCCTTGGTCTTTCCTGAAGTAAATACCAAACAGTCGTCAATATAAATTACCACCATTGCATACATGTCGTTAAATATGTCGTTCATCATCTGTTGGAATGTTGGGGGAGAATTAGTCATTCCAAAATACATTACCATCGGTTCATACACTCTGATAGGCATTACGAAGGCTCCTTTCCATTTGTCTTCTTCTTTGATCCACACGTTGTTATATCCCCAGTGAAGGTCCATCACTGTGAACATATCAGCATTCTTAAGCCTGTCAATTAGCTGTGGGATTAAAGGTAAAGGATATGAATTTTTTATGGTGCCTTCGTTTAAATATCTATAGTCAATAACCATTCGTTTTTTACCATCCTTTTTTGGAATAAAGAATACTGGAGATGTTTGAGGAGATTTTGAAGGTTTAATATATCCTTTCTTGAGTTCCTTGTCAATGAATGTGCATACTTCGTCCATTTCGACGTCTGAAAGGGGAATTACTCTACCCTTCTTTGGTACAAAGTCTTCTTTGAGATCCACGGTGTGGTCCCAAGGTTTTCGTAGTGGCATCCATTCGGACTCTTTCTCCAAGAAAACATCTAAAAACTTGTGATAAGTTAGTGGAACTTTTTCTTTAAGTCCTTCTTCTATAGTACGTATTTTTGGTTCATAAGAAGTTATAGGTCCGAGGCCCATTACTTTACAGAAAGAGGTACAATGAGGAAAGTTAATTGTCTTGTTAACCCAGTCAATTTTGGGATTATGATGGACTAACCAATTATAGCCGATAATCATATGGTGGGTTCCTAATTTAGATACGTAAGTGTCAATAACTTCGTAATGTCCTTGCACTTCCACAATCAGTGTTACCACATGACAGATAGGTCTGATAGCTCCTTCCGATCCGTCCACATTATGTATCTTAATCGGGCGTGCAATATTATAGTAAGGAATACTGTGTCATGAAATGTAGTCTGAGTCAATAAATGTATGTGACACGCCCAAATCCAAGAAAGATTTGAATCTGTAACGCACCCATTGGTCATTAACTTTGCATGTGATGACGGTCTCAAGCGATAACTCTCTGCTGAATGACAACGTCAATGCTCAGTTAAGTATGACCTTGAGGGGTTTATAAATATGCGATATTTTTTGTTGTTTTATAAGGAAATTAAGCACACTATTTTGTTCCAGTGCCACGCTCAAGTGAGATGCCCTTTCGGATTGATCATTTAAGTTATGTAAAACAAAGGAGAGGTCTGATATAGGAAAGTCTTGTTCTGTACAATTAACTAAAGGAGAAATATTGTTCGAGCTAAGTCCAAGCCGCTGATCACCCTCATCGATCAGTGGCTGTTTCCTTTTAAAGCTTCAGCTGCTCTTGCCTTAGCTTCAATTTCAAACTTATCCTGATAGTAAGCTTCCGCTTCTTCGGATATGTAAGCTCGGCCTTGTGCTACACTTGGTACTGCTGTAGCCACAGGAGGAGGGGGGAGTGGTCATCCAACATAGTGTTGATTAATCTGGGGTTGGTTCAAAAACGTGAGATACTCATTTTCTCCCATGTATTGAGCTACGTAAGCTTCTTGGTTTCAATCCCAAACTACTTATTGCCTCACTTGAGACAGACGACTTTGTCGACGAAAAGGGTTCATCAGGCAATTGGGCTTTATGTGCCCAGGCTTTCCACAATGGAAACATGTCCTTGTGTCCTTAGATGGTCCAGCCTGCTGAACTGATATCTCCATTGGGGCACCTCTGCCCGGTTGCGTTTCCACAGCCATAAACTGCGGTTGAGGTGGTTGAGGGGGTTGCCCTCGTGAGGGGGGATGACTGGATCGTGGGATGTATCGAGGCAGTCCTTGCTCGATGGTCATTTGTTCAAAGGCCCTTCCTATGGGCCTGTATGCCTCCAGAAGTTCTCCATACTCGTGTTTCTTGCTTGGAGAGTTCATGTGACATTTCTCGTAGATTTTGAAGTCTACGGCCCTTTTTAATATTGTTGCCACATGGTGATCATCTATCTCTGCTTCTTTTCGGAGAATGTCGAACTTCTGTAAGAATGTGTCTATCGGGTGACCATTCTGCTTAAACACCTCTAATTTCCTTAGGGCCTCATGGGCCATGATGTCAATCTGGAATTGTTTTCTTATGCTCGCTTGGAGCATCTCCCAGTTTGGCCATGCCACATCGCCCAATTTATCACCATTGCGATCCTTGGTGTCTTCTTCCTCTAGAAAGTATTCCAGAGAAAGCCTTGCATAGTCTTCTGCTTTACCTTCTAACCTCAAGAAGATGGCGATGGTTAGAAACTTGTCAGATTTCCATTTCTGCACCGAAATCCATAGGTGCAATTTTATCCACCATGACCAAAAGGTGGTGTGGTCACCGTTCTAGTTGCCCAGATTGGCGATTTTCTTCATGACCAAGTCATGTTCCTTGACGAGGGCAAGAGCCTCAAGCCTTGCGATGAGATCGTCTAAGTCCACTCGCGACATATTTGTGGACTGGTTTTAATACGGAGGAAGAATGGAGGTAGGTTCGGAAATAAGGGATGCCATATATGGCAAATGCATGTCAGGGAAAAGGTTGTCGGATCTTCTTCGGATCTCTTGTATATTGTTTGCGCACTCGGCGCCCTTGGTTCAGTGTCTCACTTTCAGGTATCTTACAACCTGAATCTGGGACACCTACGTATGAGTCGAAGAAGAGGTCATTGAAAAGCGAAATGTTGAAAGATATTGGGGGGGGAACTGGAAAATGCTTTACTACAGTGTAAGGGAATACTACCCTCGTTAGTTGTGACATTACAGGTGATCACGAGAACCTGGGTTCACTATCGTAGAACCAGCGTATGCTGTAGTCGACACCCACTACAGAAAGGGGGCTAGTGCACTATGCCTGGTAGCAACTTTATCCTTATTTATCATGCCGGACGAGCATATATGCAAACATTTTCAAGAGTGTTTTTCTCTACCCCTTCGAGCGGTGGTCTACTCAATGTCCCTTAAACACTGGGCCTGCATATAATCTCCTTAGCTTTGGAGTCTGAGCATTGTGTATGACAGTCTAATCCAAGTGTTATGAATGGCAGAGAATCCACCAGACAAAACCACAAGGCTTGAACTATCTTGCAGGTTACACGAATCCTGGCTGAACGAATCAGGTGAGGAGTTGTCGTCTGTACTACTCCCAAGCCTACAATGACCAGACGATCAAGGCAATAACTTGTTGGAGGAGGAATACAAATGGATTAGACTGGGGATTCCAGTTGCAAAGTGTCTACCTTATATATGTACATGAATGATGCATAGACCAAGCTGTGCATGTACTAAATTACTATATACGTATGGGAATATTAAAGGGCTGTATGAGAAGAAGACGGAGATTAAAGAGTCATGGTAACCATGAGGTATGATGTCATATGATGTCATAGTCTGGACTTGATCATGTGATGTTCCCATGGTCACGTGCACAGTCATGTGATCTTGAAAGGTGAAAGGTGTAAAGTAAAAAGTTTGAAAATAATCATATTATAACAATTGTTTGTCATCAAACTTCTTTGTTGGTTGTTCAGTACAGATATTCATCCCTTTGAGTAAAACTAATTGTCTTTCATGGTAGGTGGTAAGAGGTCTTGACTGATGATTGTGACTCTTTTTTATTTCTTCAGCAGCTTTCATCAATGCTATCTTTGTGGTGTTGTGAACCTCTTTCATCCTGGTAGCAAATTGCACGGCTAATTTGTTTTGTCCTTCTGTGGACCTTGTTGTAATGAGTGGTTGTTGTCTGTAGTTGGAGAAGAACAGAGAAATGCCTGTTGCACTAGTAGTATGGGAGTTGTGTGTGAATTCTGCTCGTACAAGCCATTCGACCCAGTCTGTCTGTCAGTGGTTTATGTAGATTTTCAAATACTTTTCTACCTCTCTATTCACTCGCTTGGTTTGCCCATCTGTTTGGGGGTGATAGGCAGTGGATGGATTTGCCTTTATATCAAGCATGGTGTATAGATCTTTCATGAAGGTGGAAACAAATTGTGATCCTTGATTGGATATGATCTTTTTTGGGACACCATGTAGTTTAAATATGATGTCTCTAAGGATTTTGGCCACTTCTAGTGATGTTATTGTATTGTTGACAGCAGTGAGATGTATCATTTTTGAAAACCAATTGATGATTATGGGGATGGCATTTTTTCCTTCTGATTGTGGTAGGGGTCCAATGAGATCTACTGATATGATTTTCCACAGTGAATTTGGGACTTTGTTCAAATGGAGGGGCATGTTAGTTGCAACAGTCTTTGCTTTTACTTTCTAACAAGTGTTGCATCCTTTCATGTATGATTCTATGTCCTTACAGAGGGAGGGCCAGTAGTATTCAGTCATGATTAAGTCACAAGTTCTTTTAACTCCTGGGTGTCCTGTGATTGGGTGATCGTGATTTAATCACAGTATGTCCTCTCATAGCTTGTTGTTGTTTGAAACATAGATCAAGTCTTTCCATCTTACTAGGTCTGTTTTCATCTATTTGGATCCTTCTCTGGTTAAGCCATCTTTTGTGAATTTCTCCAATTTGTATTGAAGTTCAGTGATTTGTTTTAGGACATCATTGCTTATGATGGCATTAACTTTTAATAGTGGAGAGGAGGGCAGGCTGAAAAGAGTGTCGGAGAGTAGTGTTTGTGCATGATTATTGAGTGCTATCCCCTTCTCATGGTCTGGCCTCCTGGACAGAGGATCTGCAGGGTTCAACATGCCCAGGTAGTGCATAATAGACAGGTGGTATTTCTGCAGCATTTGTTGCCAATAGGCTTGACAATGGGACAGATTTTGCAGCTTACAGAAGAACTCAAGGTTCTTATGATCCATAAAGATCTCAATAGGATGAGCAGCTTTGAGTAGGTAATGATGCCATTCATTTAGGGCATAGATAATTGCCAACATTTCGAGATCCACCATGTGGTAGTTATATTCTGCATCATTGAGGGAACGAGAGATAAACACAACAGGGTGATAAATCCCATTGGTCTCTTGGGAAAGTACAGCACTGAGTCTGAAATCTGAGGCATCAGTTTCAACATGAAAGTGTCCATTATTCTGGGGCATGGCCAGAGCAGTGTGGTCAACATGGTTTCTTTGAGTGAATCAAAGGCAGTTTGGCACTCATTGGTCCAATAAAATTCCTTTTTGATTGATGTAAGTGTGTTTAAGGGTCGCACGATCTGTGCGAAGTTCTTCATGAAATGTCAGTAGAAGTTAAGGAATTCTAAGAAACCACGAAGTGTCTTCTTTGATGTTGGCACTGGCCAGTCAAGGATGGTGGAGACTTTGTTTTTGTCTATAACCACCTTGTTATGCACTATGATGAGGCCAAGGAATTCAGTTTCTTGGACCTCAAAATCACATTTGTTGTGTTGCAAATATAGGTGGTTCTCCTGTAGTATTTGTAATACCTCTCACACTACTTTTCGGTGCTCTTCAATGGTTGTGGTGTATATGCAAATGTCATCTATATATACTATCATCACTCCTCAGTTGATCAACTCTTTGAAAATGCTATTCATCATTGTTTGAAATGTAGCTGGGGAGTTGGTCAATCTGAAGAACATTACTAATGGTTCGAAGAGTCCTCTATTAGTGCAAAAGGCAGCCTTGCATTCTTCTCCTTCTTTCTTCCATACATTATTGTATCCCCATCATACATTGAACTTCAAGTAGTAACGAGCTGCCTTTAGTTTATCAATCAGTTCACTGATGAGGGGGAGGGGATATCAGTTTCATCTAGTGATCACATTTACTTTCTGATAATCTTGTACAGGTCAGAGACATTCATCCTTTTTTTTTATGAAGAAGAAGGCAGAAGCAAATGGAGATTTGTACAGTCAAATTTGTCCTGTTTTGAGGTTTTCCTCCAAGAATGCATTGAGTTCCTTTTGTTTCCCAGGATTTAGAGGGTACACTTTGCAATCAATTTCATGGTTTCCAGGTAATAATTCAATTGCATGATCCCAGGGACATTGAGGGGGTAACTTGTTGAAGCTTTCTTTGGCAAAGACATCTTTGTAGTCATGAATATAGCTCAGAGCTGACTCTTTGAAGGTTTTCTTATCCTTCTTTTTCTCTCAAAAGTCTTTAATGGCTACTTCTGTGGCTACATTTCAACAGTATTCTTCATAGTTTATCTTATACAGTCAATCACCTTCAGTAGGGAGGTATTCCTCATCATTGTCATCATCATCAATTAATCCAGGTACAGGATGTTGGTTGTCACATCGGAACATGATCCTTCCTGTAGGCCAATTGATTGCTGGGTTATGGAACTTTAGCCAATTGTGACCTAGGAAGATTGAATTTAATCTAAGGTTTGTTACAGCTAGTGCTATTTGTTCTTTGTGTTCCTGGATGTGTAGTTTGATGACTGTGAACTTCTCTACTTCTTCCCTGCCGTTTAAGCTCCCATTTGTGTTGTACACCTTCATTGATTGGGGAAGGTTGTATATAATTATTCCTTTTTATGCTACTAGATTGGTATGGATGGAGGATCCAGTGCATCCAGAGTCTATTAACACATTGATGGAACATGTTGAGCCATCAGAGAGTACTAGGGTAGCAGGTATTTTGAGGGAGTTTTGGTCTGTTTGCCTTGGCAATGCCTTTTAGAAACAGGGAGGTTTTTGGAGGTTGCTCAATATCCAATGAGCATGTTTCTCTGTCATGGTGCAGACATCCTCAACGAGGTCCTGGGAAACTTTGACTAATTGTAACTTGTGGACAAATGATCATAGGTAGCTGATTGTTCTTTCTATGACTGGGTTATTACATTGTTGTTTCATCCAATTTATCAATCAAGGGTCGACTGTATTGAGCCACAATAAGGAGGACTTCCCTTCCTTTTGTTTCATGGGGATTTGATCCATAATTTTCAGGAATCCATCAACTTCTTTCATTGATGGGGTGAATATCAACACTTTCTTTTTGTTCAGGTTTTGGAGTATTTTTGGGGTTATTGAAACATTTACTTTTGGTTCAAGGGTTTCGATCTCACTCAGGTCAATGACAGCAAAATGATTTTTTTGACAAGAGTTATTTACATCAGTAGGTTGATTGCTATCTACTGTGCATACCCAAAACCTGAGACTGGAGTATCGTCCTTGGTGACTGGTTCTTCTTTTTGAACCTCGTCTCCTTTTTCGATTTGAGCCATCAAGGCTCATAACTTCCCAAAATCTTGTGTTGGTATTTCACTTTCCCTGATTTGGATTCCTCTTACCCATATGAGGGCACAAATGTGGGGAGATGGTCCACACATAGCCAGCCTTTCGCACACTTTCGGCAGATGCCAGTGGCATGGGCTTTGTCAAGCTCCATTGGAGCTCCCTGTCTAGAGAACATTCCCACTGCTTGCAGGTGAGGCCTGATGTTGGCCAGGGTAGAAGATGAAAATGTTTGTATTGATGGATTAGGGGGGGGACCTGTGGGTGGTATGTATTATGGGTGAGGGACAAAATGAGGATTGTATGTGGGCCCTTTAGTGAAGACATTGGTAGCTCTTCCTTTTCTTTCTGCTACAGTGGCTCA